>CAUYLG010055135.1:0-54825 GCA_963573385.1 Cacajao melanocephalus | reverse complement strand
ACTGCAACCTCCACCTCCCAGATTCAAGTGATTCTCCTGCCTCAGCCTCCTGAGTAGCTAGGACTACACGCGTGCCACCACACCCAGCCTCTTTACTGCAGTTTGTTTTATCAGCAAGGTTTTTATGACCTTGTGCCAACCTCCTATCTTATCCTGTGACTTAGAATGCCTAACCATCTGGGAATACGGCCCAGTAAGTCTCAGCCTCATTTTACCTAGCCCCTATTCAAGATGGAGTTGCTCTGGTTCAAATGCCTCTCACAGAATCCCTCTGGAATAAGGGTATTCAAGGGAGAAAGGCAAAGAAATAGGACTATTCTAGGTTTCATAACTTGCTTTGGGGCAGAGAGGTTCTAGTCTCTATGACCCACCTTGGAAAAGAGGAATTGCTTCACAGGAGAAAGACAGGCAGGGTGGGGAGACAGGAGGATTTGGGAAAGGTGTGGAAAGACCTTGTTTCTGGCTGGGCACAGTGACTCATGCCTATAATCCCAGCACTTTGGGAGGCCAAAGTGGGTGGATTATCTGAGGTCAGGAGTTCGAGACCAGCCTGGCCAACATGGAGAAACCCTGTCTCTACTAAAAATACAAAAATTAGCCAGGTGTGAAGGTGGGCACCTGTAATCCCGACTACTCAGGAGACTGAGACTGGAGAATCACCTGAACCCAGGAGGCAGAGGTTGCAGTGAGCTGAGATCACACCACTGCACTTCAGCCTGGGCACAAGAGCCAAAAAAAAAAAAAAAAAACTCCATCTCTAAAATAAAAAGGAAGGAAGGAAGGAAAGAACCTTGTTTCTGAGGCCTTCTAATATCCTTTAGTTCAAGGTACTCAAAAAGAAAGAAAAGAAACAGAGAGAGAGAGAGAAACAAAAAGAAAGAAAGAAGGAAAGAAAGAGAAAGAAAGAAAGAAAGAAAGAAAGAAAGAAAGAAAAGAAAGAAAGAAAGAAAGAACGAAGGAAGGAAGGAAGGAAGGAAGGAACGAACCTTATTTCTGAGGCCTTCTAACATCCTTTAGTTCAAGGTACTCAAAAAGAAAGAAAAGAAAAGAAAAAAGAGAGGGACAGAAAGAAAAAGAAAGAAAGAAAGAGAAAGAGAAAGACCTTGCTTCTGAGGCCTTCTAATATACTTTAGTTCAAGGTACTCAGAATGCCAAAGTTGGGCACAGAGGCTCACGCCTGTAATCCCAACACTTTGAGAGGCCAAGGTGGGAGGATTGCTTGAGGCCAGAAGTTCCAAACTAGCCTGGGACTAGTGAGACCCCATTTATACAAAAATTTAAAAATTAGCTGGGCATGGTGGCACATGCCTGTAGTGCCAGCTACTCAGAAGTCTGAGGTGGGAGGATCCCTTGGGCCCAGAGTGCTAGGCTCCAGTGAGCCATAATTGCACCACCACATTCCAGCCTGGGCAACAGATCGAGACCCTATCTCTAAAAAAGAAAGGAAGAGAGCCAGGCAAGGTAGTTCACACCTGTAATCCCAGCACTGCAGCACTTTGGGAGGCCGCGGCAAGCGGATCACTTGAGGTCAGGAATCCGAGACCAGCCTGGCCAACATAGGGAAATTATCTGAGTGTGGTGGTGGGCACCTGTAATCTCAGCTCTTCAGGAGGGTGAGGCAGGAGAATCACTTGAACCCGGGAGGTGGACGTTGCAGTGACCCAAGATGATGCCATTGCACTTCAGCCTGGGCAACAGTGTGAGACTCTATCTCAACAACAACAACAACAACAACAAAAAACATTACTCAGCTTGCCCTTACTTTGGGGTATCATGTTTTGAGCCTCAATAGCTGATTCCCATGAGGAAGTAAGTTTTTCCTTTTCTTTTCTTTCCTTCCTTCCTTTCTTTTCTTTTCTCTCCTCTTGTATTCTTTTCTTTTATTCTTTCTTTTAAATAAAGATTGGAGAAGGAATTTTTTTTTAATTTTTTTTTTTAAAGATGGGGTTTCACCATGTTGGCCAGGCTGGTCTCGAACTCCTGACCTCAAGTGATCTGCCCACCTTGGCCTCCCAAAGTGCTGGGATTACAGGCGTGAGCCACCACGCCCGGCTGGAGAAGGAATTTGAGGGCCAAGTAACCTGTGTTGCCAGGATAATACTAGGACCAAAAACTCCACCATAGACTTTGACACCTCCGAGAAGTGAAGAAAGGTGATGAAGGAGAATAGAATGGAAAGATGATAAAAATGTCGGTAAAAGTTTCCACTAAAAAAACACTCACTCGTGGAGGGGCTTCTTCCTCAGGAAGTTTTAGCTACATTATCCCCAGTAATATCCACCCAAAACATTTCCCTGATTTTAGAATTATTATTATAATAGCCATGAAAACTTTAACAGGCTTTTAAAAACTGGCTTTATATTAGAATTTTCTGAATGACAGCAACATTTTGTCTAGATGCTGATATAATATCTAGCCTTCTGACATTACCTAAGTGGGTAAGACCCTCGCCTCTTTAGAGAAAGTATTGCAACCACATCTACACACACACGTGCACACGTACACACAGAAATATACATAATGACCTGATGATTTGGTGATGATTTATAAATCTCTAATGGTATAATCACACACCACTGAGAGACATTCATGATTAGAAAAGTCATAGAGATGGACTATTCTGTCTTCAGTCCTTAAAGTATGAACAGTTCAGGGAAAATAGAAATCTTTTACTTTTTTTTTTTTTTTTTAATTGAGACAAGGTCACACCCCAAAGCCCAGGCTGGAGTGCAGTGGTGCGATCATAGCTCATGGCAGCCTCAACCTTCCAGGCTCAAGCAATCCTGCTGTATTAGCCTCCCAAGTAGCTAGGACTACAGGCATGTGCCACCATGCCTGGCTAATTTTTTAAAAATTTTTGTAGAGATGGGGTTTCATTATGTTGCCTACACTGATCTCAGATTCCTGAGCCACACTCCAAAGTGCTGGGATTACAGGCGTGAGCCACCATGCCTGGCCTAAAAAGCTTAAAAATTAGATTAAAAAAAAAAACACAATGCAGCTGTGAATTAAATATTTAAACAGGTGGCCCAAACTAGAAACTGATATTTTAAATGTTATTAAGAGGTATACCCTCCCTTTACTAAAGTGAGATAAAAGCAAGTAGATTGATAAAGAGAACAGTCAAATTTTCCCCAGAATTAGTCTTGAACTCTTTTATTCTACAAGTTCATAAGCTAAAAATCTGTTCAAATCAAGAGTTGTCTTTAATTAATGGACTGCTGTCACCACCCTGTAATATACAGTGCTAAAGTTTATTTCTGCACTTTGAGCAGAGAGCAACTAGCTGATGGCAACAACTAAAAAGAAAACAATTTGCTGACTAATTAGTAGCTTCAATGGACTATGGCCTCTGTTAAAATCTCTTCAACTATGATGATGACTGTTATAACACATTCCTATTGTTCATAATGCCTCAACCATTACTCTTTTTTTTTTTTTTTTTTTTTTTATGAGACGAGTCTTGCTCTGTCTCCCAGGCTAGCGTGCAGTGGCCTGATCTAGATTCACTGCAACCTCCACCTCCCAGGTTCAAGCTATTCTGCCTCAACCTCCCAAGTAGCTAGGATTACAGGCACACGTCACCATGCTCAGCTAATTTTTGTATTTTTAGTAGAGACAGGGTTTCATCATGTTGGCCAGACTGGTCTAGGACTCCTGACCTCATGATCTGCCCACCTTGGCCTCCCAAAGTGCTGGGATTACAGGCCTGAGCCACCACGCCCAGCCACCATTACTCCTATTTGTCCCCTCCTGGTACCTTCTTCCTAGAGTTCTGAAGGAAAAACATTCCTCATCAAATCAGAGTTTGAAACAGTAATGGTGTCAAGGACCCTAATTTCCTAGCATGATTCCTATGCTTCACTTATTTCCACTATTTTTATTGTTTTACTTATATTTAAATCTATCAGAATATTGTTTTCACTAGAAGACTAACAATATTTAGGGCAAAATCTCAACATAAATGCAATGTATGAGTAAAGAATCCTAGAAAAAGAATAATCTGCCCAGTGGTTCTCAAAATGGGGTCCCTGGAACTCATAAGGGGCACAGACACACTCTCAAAGGCCCATAAGCCACCTGTGAAAATTTTTTGTTTGGGTTTTCATTAATTGGGTGACCTATAATTAGCACACGCCTCATGAGGAACCACTTAGAGTTGTGTATTACCAAAGTTGCACTTACAATCTGGCTGACATCTATTCTTTAAATCCCATATTTCTTTATTTAAAAAAGATTTTTACAGCCTGGTCAACATGGTAAAATTCCATCTCCAATAAAAATTTTTAAATTAGCCAAGCATGGTGGCACGTGCCTGTAATCTCAGCTACTCAGGAGGTGGAGGTTGCAATACACTGAGATCATGACACTGCACTCCATCCTGGGCAAAAGAGTGAAACTCAGTCTCAAAAAAAAAAGAGTTTTGGAGAGAGGGTCTCTATTGAGCGAGCGGTGTGATCGTAACTCACTGCAGCCTTGAACCCCTGGACGTCAGTAATCTTCCCATCTCTGCCTCCCAAAGCACTGAGATTATACACATGAGCCGCTATGCCTAGCCTAATATTTATTAAGTTAGAGTATATAAACAACATCTCTGAGATCTGAGAATTTTCTTGTTTGAGCATCTTAGGAGAATGGTGATACGGTTTTGAATCTGATGAACTTGAAGCTAGAGGAAGTGTTTTTTGGAACCAGGAAAAGCCCAGCTTATGAGGCTATTATAAAAGACCTTAAAAAGCAGGTGATTTTCCTCTAGGAATGCAGTGGAATAAAATTTAAAAAGAAAAAAAAAGCAGGTGATTCACTGACCTACACGTGTCGAATGAATCAAGGAAAATATCTGTTTTCTTACTACTGACTGAAGTCTCAGCCTCTTAAAATTTCCTGTTAATCTGCTTTTTTGTGATGATAGGTGTTAACTTGACTAGATTAAAGAATACCTAGAGAAATGATAAAGCATTACATCTGAATGTTTCTGTGAGGATGTTCCAAGATGTGCAATTATACACCAGTTCATGGACGGTAGCCAGTGGTTTGGCTGGACGGTCAGGGACACGAAAGAAACATGATTGGGGAACTGGTGGCAAAGCAATTTTGGAAGGAGTTATGTGGCTAGACCTCTCTGAGTGGGCAAAGGACATGAAGATGTTTGTGTCCCCTGTGAATGCTCACCAAAGGGTCACTTCAGCACAGGAAGACTCTGGTAATCAAGTGGGTAAGATGACCTGTTCTGTGGATATCAACTGGCTTCTTACCTCAGTCTCCCCTGTCAACAGCCAATGGGCTCATGAACAAAGGGGCCATGGTGGGAGGAATGGACAATACACACTGGGCTCAGCATCATGGACTTTCACCCAGCAAAGTGGATCTGGCCACGGCCACTGATGAGTGTCCAACATGACAGCAGCAGAGACCAGCACTAAGCTCCTGATATGGCATCATTCCCCAGGATAGTCAACCAGTAACCTAGACCACTTCCATCATGGAAGGGGCAGCATTTTATCTTTACTGGAATAGATACTCTGGATAAGGATGTGTCTTCTCTGCATAGAGTGCTTCTGCCAAAACTACCATCCATGTACTTACAGAATGCCTTATCAGGCTGGGCACGGTGGCTCACGCCTGTAATCCCAGCAGTTTGGGAGGCTGAGGCAGGCAGATCACTTGAGGTCAAGAGTTTGAGACCAACCTGGTCAACACAGTGAAACCGCATCTCTACTAAAAATACAAAAATTAGCCGGGAGTGGTAGTCCGCACCTGTAATCCTAGCTACTCAGGAGGCAGGAGAATCACTTGAACCCAGATGGCTGACATTGCAGTGAACCAAGATTGCACTACTGCACTCCAGCCTGGGTGACAAGACTGAAACTCCATCTCAAAAACAAAAACAAAAATACGGAATGTCTTATCCACCATCATAGTATTTCACACAGCACTGCTTCTGACCAAGGAACTACATTTGTGTGTATACACACATATTAAGCAAATGACCTGTTTTTGTTCCTCTCTTATTCTCTTATTATGTAACATAATATACATTGACTTTGTGTCAGTATTTAAGATTTGCTAATTTAACATCATAGTATTTAAGTTATAGAATATCAGGAAAAGAGTAAACATCACCCAGGAGCTTTATTTTGTTTTCTGGGGAAGAGATTCATGCATTTTTGGTTGTACAAAGATAGTTTTATCATGTTAAGTAGAATTATTGCTGCTTTGTTATTGTCTTTACTTGGAAATTAAGTATGTTTTAAGGAGATACATGTGGGTGCCAAGCTGGCACTGCACCCGGCGGTTTCCACTCTTCTAAGATAAATTCTGGGCTGGGCATGCTGGCTTACACCTGTAATCCCAACACTTGGGGATGCTAAGGTGGGAGGATCGCTGGAGCCCAGGAGTTGGAGATCAGCCTGGGCAACATGGTGAAATCCCATTGCTTCAAAAATTAGCCCAGTGTGGTGGTGCATGCCTGTAGTCCCAGCTACTCAGGAGGCTAAGGGGCAGGAACACCTGAGCAGTGATCCGTGATTGTCCCACTGCACCACAGCCTGGGCAACAGAGCGAAACCGTGTCTCAAAATCAAAAAGATAAATTCTAAAATCCTATGCTACAACACCACATGGTCTGGCCCTTCTCACTAGCCAGCTTTCACCTCTGACTCCCTCTCTCCCACACTCCAGGTTTTGGAATCTTCTAATTGCCTCAGGGTGTTCACACATGGTGTTCCTTTAACTGGGAATGCTCTTCCCCACTTCTTTTCCTTTTCCCCAAGTATCCAGGTCCTTGAGAAGACTTTCTCTGATCCCAGCACTAGGGAAGTGAGTATCTTAGTTACCCTTGCTTCTGGCTTCCTATTTCTCCTACTATGTATTTATCGGAATTGTAATTATGTCATCATATGAGAAATGATATATGTAATGTTTTTTTCCCTCACTGGATTATAAATTCTATTAGGGCAGGCACTATCTCTATTTTGTTATTCAATGTACCTCCAGTGGCTAGCACAGTGCCTAATGTAAAGCAGGCACTCAGTAGCTGCAAATTCACGAATATAAGGAAAGCGGAAAGCAAAATTTTTACCCTGTAACAGATTAGAATCTTCTTGGGGAAAGAAAAAAAAATCCAGCAAACACTTGGCTGTGCCCAACTATGCCCCACAGTTCAATAATTAAGGACCAAAATGCCAGGTACAGTGGCTCACAACTCTAATACCTAATCCCAACTCTTTGGTAGGCCAACGCAGGGGACTGAGGCTGTAGCGAGAGGCTAGGCAACAGAGCAGAACTTAGTCTCAAAAATAAAAATGGCATGGCCAGGAAAAATACGATAAATCCAGGTTCAGGTTTTTTAATACAGATTAAGGGATTAAGGTGATACCTTCTCCAATGATTAAAAGTCTCTAGAGATTTAGTCATCCTTCTCTTCCTGATTCAGAGAGGGAGACAGAGTTACAAATAGAGATTTCCTTTATGGCTGTGAATTTCTCTTACAAAAGCTGTGAATTTCTCTTACAAAAACTTTCCAGAACTTCTCCTATGTCTGTAGTTTCTCAAAATAACCAGCTCAAAATAATAATTATGACAAAGAGGCATATTTGGGATAGCACATTCAGCACTCTACAGTCATATTTTGGGGTGGTATGTCCTGAAGCCCATTAATATGTTTAAATTATAAAATTAATAAAGTATAATGTGTATTTTTATTTATTTATTTATTTTTATTTATTTATTTTGAGACGGAGTCTTGCTATGTCACCAGGCTAGAGTGCAGTGGCACAATCTTGGCTCACTGCAACCTCCGCCTCCTGGGTTCAAGCGATTCTTCCGCCTCAGCCTCCCGAGTAGCTGGGACCACAGGCGCGTGCCACCACACCCAGCTAATTTTTGTATTTTTAGTCGAGACAGGGTTTCACATGTTGGCCAGGCTGGTCTTGAACTCCTGACCTCAGGTGATCCGCCCACCTCGGCCTCCCAAAGTGCTGGGATTACAGGCGTGAGCCACCGTGCCCAGCCAGTGTGTATTTTTAAAAGTGAAAAGCAAGCCGGTCATGGTGGCTCACACCTGTAATCCCTGCGCTTTGGGAGGCCGAGGCGGAAGAATCACCTGAGCTCAGGAGTTTGAGACCAGCCTGGCCAACATGATGAAACCCCGTCTCTACTAAAAATACAGAAATTAGCCGGAATGGTGCTTGCCTGTAGTCTCAGCTACTTGTGGGCTGAGAAAGTAGAATCACTTGAACCCGGGAGGTGGAGGATACAGTTAGCTGAGGTCGGGCCGCTGCACTCTAGCCTGAGCAACAGAGTGAGGCTCTGTCTCGAAAAAAAAAAATAAATATAATGTAATATAATATGATAATCAAAATATACACAAACACCTATATACATTAATACACACAAGAATAGATAAAAACCTGAAATAATATAAATGCCAAATCTTTCACAGTAATATCTTTGGTTGGAAGGATTATGGAAACTTTCTCTTATCTCATTATTTAAATATATAACATACTTTTTATCTGTTTGAAACAGTAGTATTTTGCTCTGTTGCCCAGGCCGAAGTGCAGTGATGCCATCATAACGCACTGTAACATTGAATTCCTGGGCTCAAGTGATCCTCCTGCCTCAGCCTCTCTAGTAGCTGGGATTACAGGTGTGAGCCACCTCACCCAGAGGAGGTGCTTTTTTGTGTTTAACCCAAGCCAGTCACTTATTCATTGTTTAAACTAGCGTAAATTATTCACTGAAGCTATAGAAATTAATTTTCTACCAGAAACAACCTTACACCTAGAGTCGTCCATACAAGCTCAGATCAAACTAATGCCTCTTGGAATTCCCTATAAGAATGCCTTCTCAGGTTTAGTTGAACTAACACTGCTGAAACTTTTACTTTGCTCTTGGAATTTATCTTAAGGAGGACTCTGCTGGAATTTAAATTAGCTTCTTAAGCCTGTCTGCAATAATTCTTTTTTTTGTTGTTGTTAATATGGAACACTTCACAAATTTGCATGTCATCCTCGTGCAGGGGCCATGCTAATCTTCTCTGTATCGTTCCAATTTTAGTATATGTCCTGCCGAAGAGAGCACTGCAATAATTCTTAAAGCATGAGTCAGCACCACTATTTCTACTGTTACTTTATATCCTTTGCCAGAGTTCCATTGTTTTTACATTTGTGGATCTGCAAGGGTATTTTTTTAAACCAATGATTCTTATCCAAGCTACATCATGTAAGTCATTTTTACTAAATCACCATGGATTTTTCAAAGCAGCCCATTTTAACACATTATAACAGATTAGGCCTTATTAACTATTTTTATATAATAATAATCTCTGCAGTCTCCATCAAAGGCCTTTTCCTTCATAACTACTATTACAGTGTCCCCTGCAGGTCACCGGCTAGAGGTGCATCCTGATCAGGCATATTTCTTAAGGATGTTTGTAATTGTCCTTATGCCTCTTTAATAGATGGAATGAAATGGAATGAAATAATAACAAATTGAAATTTTCCTGGAACTTCAGATAAATTTATTTCTGTGTCTATAATCTTAGAGTTATATCAAGTTTAATCAGAGACTTTTTTTTTTTGAGACCGAGTCTCGCACTATCGCCCAGGCTGTAGTGCAGTGACATGATCTTGGCTCACTGCAATCTCTGCCTCCTGGATTCAAGCAGTTCTCCTGCCTCAGCCTCCCAAGTAGCTGGAACTACAGGTGTCCACCACCATGCCAAGCTAATATTTTTTAGTAGAGACGGGGTTTCACTTTGTTGGCCAGGATGGTCTCAATCTCCTGACCTCGTGATCTGCCCACCTCGGCCTCCCAAAGTTCTGGGATTACAGGCGTGAGCCACCGAGCCTGACCTAAAGTTTTTTCAATTTTATTATTATTATATTTTGAGATGGAGTCTCACTCTGTTGCCAGGCTGAAGTGCGGTGGCACGATCCCAGCTCACTGCAACCTCCGCCTCCTGAGTTCCTCCCGGGTTCAAGCAATTCTCCTCCCTCAGCCTCCAGAGTAGCTGGGACTACAGGTGCATGCCACCATGCCCAGCTAATATTTTGTATTTTTTAGTAGAGACGGGGTTTCACCATGTTGGCCAGGATAGTCTTGATCTCTTGACCTTGTGATCTGCCCGCCTCGGCCTCCCAAAGTGCTGGGATTACAGGCGTGAGCCACCACGCCTGAGCGGATTTTTAAAACTCCCATTACTTTTTCAATACACAAAAATATTACAAAGAAAACAAAACGTGTTTGTAATAGTATTTACCAGATAGCACGGCCTTAAAAAATAATACTTATCTAGGTGCAGTGGCTCACACCTGTAATCCCAGCCTTTTGGGAGGCTGAGGTGGGAAGATTTCTTGAGCTCAGGAGATCAGCCTGCGCCACATAGCGAGACCACTCCCACCGTCCCGTCTCAACAAAACATCAAAAAATAAGCCAGAGATGGTGGCGTGCACCTGTTCCAGATACTCAGGAGGCTGAGGCAGGAGAATTGCTTGACCCTGGGAGGTGGAGGCTGCAGTGAGCCATGATCACATAACTATACTCCAGCCTGGGCAGCAGGATTGAGACTCTGTCTCAAAAAAAAAAAAATTATATTTGTTTGCCATTAGAAATAAATCATTTCTATAATTAAAAAATAAAATTCATATTATATTTTGAGTATGTTTGTATTTGAAGGTTTTTTGTTGTTGTTGGTTTTTTTAAGGGAGACGCCCACTCATTGGTCCCCCTGGGGGCTCAGGTGGTGGACCTTGAAGGTTTTTTTAAATTGGAAGATATTTGAAAATGTGATATTTATGGCTCTGAAAGTCCTTCATAGGTCATGTGAAAAAGCAAGCACTCTGTTTCACGTTGGATGCTCTGAAAAGCGGACTGAAAGACAGGAGTCCGTGTGCAAGAGAGAGACCTACTAGGGAAGGGTCTGTGAAGGATAAAGGGAAGCGAGCAGGAGTAAGCAAGGAGAGGCTGCAGAAAGCCATGCTTGTCTGACACCCAGGGAAAGGAGAAAGGGAAGGACAGGCGTCTCAGACTTCAGTGCAAGCTAACATAATCTTAGCTAGGCTGGTGGAGAGTCCTTGAGCCAAAGTCCCATTACAGGAATCTTGCATCTCGTAAGAATGGCCTAAGTTAATAGCCCCCCATGCTCACTGACGCTGTGGCAGAGAAGGTTAGAGGGCAGCAATGTTCATAGGAGTTGGCTTTCAGCCAACCGTAGGTCCCCCAGCAGGTTCAACCAGAGTGGTGCATGTTCATGGCCATCAAATGCTCCATTCATTTTGAAGAAACTGTGTAATTAATAATATGCTGTGAAGATAACATATGTTTCCCTTTATGATACTCATTTATTTGTAAGAATATTTGTTTAAAAGTTGATCTGTTGTGAGTGAAATCATTGCTTAAAAATCATATCCTTGGTGGGACACGGTGGCTCACACCTGTAATCCCAGCACTTTAGGAGACCAAGGCAGGCAGATCATGAGGTCAAGAGATCAAGACCATCCTGGCCAACATGGTGAAACCCCATCTCTACTACAAATACAAAAATTAGCTGGACATGGTGGCACATGCCTGTAGTCCCGGCTACTCAGGGGCTGAGGCAGGAGAATCACTTGAACCCAGGAGGTGGAGGTTGCAATGAGCCGAGATTGCCCCACTGCACTCCAGCCTGGTGACAGAGCGAGACTCAGTTTCAAAAAAAAAAATCATATTCTTATCCTTTTCATAAGAAAATAGCCAATATCTAAAAATGCAAATAGAAAAGTAAAAGATACAGTTCTTTTTTTTTTTTTTTTTTTGAGACGGAGTCTCCCGGGTTCAAGCGATTCTCCTGCCTCAGCCTCCAAGTAGCTGGGACTACAAGCACATGCCACCACACTTGGCTAATTTTTTGTATTTTAGTAGAGACGGGGGTTTCACCATGTTGGTCAGGATGGTCTCGATCTCCTGACCTCGTGATCTGCCCACCTTGGCCTCCCAAAGTGCTGGGATTACAGGCGTGAGCCACCGCGCCCAGCAAAGATACAGTTTTTTCTTGAAATTATTGAGGTTCTATTAACTCTCCTATTTAAAATAGAATACCACAAACTTAATAGAGATGAATATTATTGGATCCCAATTTAAGCAAGCAAGCACATCCTTCTGAAACTATCAATCCTATAATTAACATGATTCTAATACAGCAGCCAAAATGTTTCTCATTTTCATAGTTATTCTTTCTAAATCTTTTTTTAAGAGACAAGGTCTCACTCTGTCTCCCAGGCTGGGATGGCACAATCAGAGTTCATTGCAGCTTCAAGCTCCTGGACTTGAGCAATCCTCATGCCTCAGTCTCCCCAGTAGCTGACACTACAGGTGTGCACCACCAAACTTGGCTAATTGTGTTGTTTTTTGAAACCAGGTCTGTCCAAGGCTGACATAAAGTGGCATGATCTCGGCTCAAGTGATCTTCACACCTCAGCCTCCTAAAGTGCTGGGATTACAGGTGTCAGCCACCATGCCTGGCTAGCTAATTTTTTTAATTTTTTAATTTTTTTTTTGACATGGAGTCTCCCTCTGTTGCCCAGGCTGGAGTGCAATGGCACAATCTTGCCTTACTGCAACCTTCGCCTCCTGGGTTCAAGCAATTCTGCCTTAGCTTCCTGAGTAGCTGGGATTACAGGCGCACTCCACCACACCCAGCTAATTTTGTATTTTTAGTAGAGTCGGGGTTTCACCATGTTGGCCAGGCTGGTCTCAAACTCCCAACCTCAGGTGATCCACCTGCCTTGGCCTCCCAAAATGCTGGGTTTACAGGGATGAGCCACTGCACCTGGCCTAATTTTTTAAAAAAGTTTTTGAAGAGACAGAGTCTTGCTATGTCACCCAGGCTGGTCTCAAACTCCCGACCTCAAGTCATACTCGCTGCTCAGACTCCCCAAACACTGGAATTATAGGCTTAAGTGATCGTGCCCAATCTATTCTTTTTTTGTTTTTTTGAGACAAAGTCTCACTTTGTTGCCCAGGCTGGAGTGCAATGGTGCAATATTGGCTCACTGCAACCTCCACCTCCTGGGTTCAAGCAATTCTCCTATCTCAGCCTCCCAAGTAGCTAGGATTACAGGCACATGCCACCATGCCTGGCTAGTTTTTGTTTGTTTGTTTGTTTGTTTGTTTTTGGTAGCTGGGCTACAGTTTTTTTTATTTTTAATAGAGACGGGGTTTCGTTATGTTGATCAGGCTGGTCTTGAACTCCTATCCTCGGGTGATCCACCCATCTCGGCCTCGCAAAGTGCTGAGATTACAGGAATTAGCCACTGTTCCTAGCCAGGTATTTCTTTACAGCAGTGCAAGAACGGACATGCACTCTCCCATGAGTCATTCTTGAGCATACAAAAACCAATAAATTCCTAAGGTTTTAGAAGCTCTGTACCAGGAACTCAGGACAAAGACTAAATTTTTATTTTCTTTTTTACTATACTACAGACAAATCCTTAATCTTTGACCACTGATTCCTTATAGCAAAAGAATCATAAGAGTTAAAAGACGGTGGCACATTTCTAAAACCCCATTCAGTCATTAATAATCTGTCCAGTCCTCAGCCTATCATATGAAAATGTCTCCTGGGGTGTGGCCACTCAGGCTTCCGTTTGATCTTTTCAAGTTTCAAAAGCAGAGTTCTCAGCAATATGTATCTTCATTATTTCAGCCATCTGATGTAATTGAGCTAAGAGACAATATCATCCCTTGCTTTGAGTTTCTTTGGAGGTCTTAATGAATATTGGATTTCCCTCATTATATAACCCATTTATGTATTCCTTTACTCTCATCTACTATTTCTCTTTATTGCCACTCGTACCCCAGATTTTTTGGCTTTGGAAGGAATATTTGGTTCATCTACTGTGCTGCTCTGAATTGCAGGCAGTAAAACTAGTGATGGGGTTCAGGACACGCTACTTACTTCGAAATAATATAGCACCTGAGCATTTGAGAAAACAGCAAAAGCAGAGGTCATTTTCACCTTCCCCTCACTCCTTTTCCCCTGAAGCAGGCCATAAACCATTGAAAGAATACTCCGGCCATCTGCCCTGAGGCAGGCCATAAAACCTGGTGTCCTTCCCTGAAGTAGGTCATAAGACCCCCATTTGAGAGGCACCCTCCCCTTACTTAGAGAAAAGGAACATCCTTACCTCTGAAGACACAAGGACACAGAGAAGAACCTGAACTAACAGTCCATGCTAAGTTCCCCCCGGCTTATTACCATTAGATCATACTCCCTTTGTATAATCATACTCCTGCATGACTGTCCACTCTTTATCAACCCTGCGACAATTGTCTTCCACCCCTTCCTTGAAATTTCATTATCTACTGACTGCAAGAAGACTGAAAGTCAAACATCAAATCTAGAGCCCAGGGGAACTTTGTCCAAAGCCACTGATTTCTGCTTGGGCTCATCCAACTTCCAAAAAGAATCCTTTGCAAGCAATCGTCCATCTCTCAGACTCATCCAAAGAATCATTTGTGGCCCTCAAAAGTACTTACATTCCTCCATCTCCCTCTCCTCTATGAAAAGTGTACATAAGCATCTGAACCTCATGGGGTTATTGGGTAATCACTCTCCTGTGATTTTCTCCAGGGCATATTAATAAATTTGTATGCCAGCCAGGAGCACTGGCCACATCTGTAATCCCAGCACTTTGGGAGACCAAGGCAGACAGATCACCTGAGGTCAGGAGTTCGAGAGCAGCCTGCTCAACAAGGTGAAACCTCGTCTCCAATAAAAATACAAAAAATATTAGTCGGGCTTAGTGGCACGTGCCTGTAATCCCAGCTGCTCAGGAGGCTGAGGCAGAAGAATCGCTTGAACCCGGGAGGCGGTGGCTGCAGTGAGCGAAGATGCTGCCGCTACACTCCAGCCTGGGCAACAGAGTGAGATTTGGTCTCGAAAAAGTAAAAAATAATAATAAATTTGTATGCCCTTTTCTTTTGTTCATCTTTTCTTTTGCTAGTTCATGCCAGTGAACCTTTAGAGGGCAGAGCTTTCCCTTCATCCCTACAAAATGAAGGCAAGAAACTTAATTGTAGGGAATAAATATATAAGCATTAATTAGATACATATGTATTGTGTGTTACTCAGACAAAGACGACTGCTGGACAACAAAACCCACAAATTCGCCACAGTAATTCAGTAGTCTGATATTATGCTGACTTTCAGTCATTTAAAAACCATAGCTTTACCTGTGTGTGTCCACTCACCTTATTATTTACATTAAATGAACCATCACGCTATGATTATGCCCATCACGAAACTGTCCGAACATTACAAATCCATGTATTGTTTAAATTAGGCTGAAGTTTTCTAAAAGCAAGGTAACACACAGAGCATGACTGGAGAGTTCTAGAAGAGACAATCCCCAAATGGTTATTAGTATTCTAGACGTTTCAGTGACTGAGGGGCACTAAAATGCAGTTTCAGAACTAAAAACATATCCATCGTGGCATATCCATTGTGGTATCGTAATGTTGCTACGCAACTCTTTTATTCTTGTAACCATTGCTGGTTTTCAATCGTGTTCATTTTGCTAGCTTTGCGTCTTTGTGACAGGTCGCTCAGCAGTCGCAGGCCATCAAAACGCAATTCGCGGCCCTGTGCAGTGGTGCCGGCACTGAGCCGCCTTCCGGTAGAAACCGCCAGCAGAAGCGAAGGAGGAGCCGAGCGCGCGGCGCGTGGCTGGGGACCCGCCCGCGCCCGTCCTCAGCCCCCCTCGCCCCGCCCCTCCGCGCCCCTCCGCGGAGAGCACAGCGGCCGGTGCGCCGGCGCAGGCCCCACTGCCTCACTGGGCCCCGCCCCCTCGCCGGGCCCCGCCTCATCGCCGCCACAGGGTGCGGGCCCCAAGCGCCCGGCTGTAGACCTCTAGTGAAGCCGGAGGCGGCTGCAGCATGGAGGGCGAGAGCACGTCGGCGGTGCTCTCAGGCTTTGTGCTTGGCGCACTCGCCTTCCAGCACCTCAACACGGACTCGGACACGGTGAGCCGAGGGACGGGGCGGGGTCCGGAGTCGCCTGGGAAGAGCCCTGCGCGCGGCCTGCCTCCCCGCCGTTGCCCCGGTCCTCGCCCGCGGGCTCCCCCGACGTCGCCGCGCCTCCTCCCGGCTGTCCCGGCTCTGCCTTCTCTCCCCCTCAGCCGTCCCCCAGATGTCGCGTGCCCACGAAGTCGTCTCCAGCATTAGCCCTCCCTTTGCTACCCTCCGTGTATTTCCCTTTTCCGACCCAAGTGTCCCACACTCCCCCATCTTGCCTCAGCGCCCCTTTCGCTGTGGAAACTTGGGCGTGAAAAGATGGAAAGTTCACGGAGCGTCCTCCCGCTGCTCTGCGGAGCCTGCGGTTAACTTTCCGTGTCTCGCGACGCCCGACAGGCGTTTGCAAAGCCAGCCGGACTTTTTCGTGCAGGGCAGCGCCTATGCGGGTTTATTGAGATGGTAGGATGGTAAGGGAATAAAAATAGGTGTTGCATCCAGTGGCTCTTTTTTGGCAAATCTTAGTGGATGGAACAGCTTAATCTGGCATATTAGAAGATAACTTTTTATTTGAGTTATTAAATTTGTTAAAACAGTTTTTAAAAGTACATTGCCTGTTTTCTAAAAGTTTTGTGAATCCACGAAACACTGTTAAACTTTGAGCTCGGAAGTAGTTTATGTCCTGTAGGACTTTCAGTAACTTGCAGAAAGAAATTCTAAGCATCTGAAATACACCTCCCTGCTGTGTAATACAGTTCGGAGAAAATCCTGCTGTACAATGCCTAGTAATTTCTGCTAAGTTCATCTTAAGATATAATGTCTGTCTTACAATTGCCTTAATATAGGCTGGGTGCGGCGGCTCACGCCTGTAATTCCAGCACTTTGGGAGGCCGAGGCCGGTGGATCACCTGAGCCCATGAGTTGGAGACCATCGGGGACAACCTAGTGAGACCCAATCTGTACAAAATATAAAAATTACAAAATTGCTTTCTAGCACAATCCTAATAAAGGTTGGAATTGATATATTTTATTTATACAATTTCATATAACCTCATAAATTAATACCCAGTAAAGAGCAAATATATGACAATTTAAAATATATGTGTAGCTGTGGAAATTATTTTTGAATGTCTTTAGTGTAGGTAGCATGGGTCCTTAAGTCCTCTGTAGCTTAAAGGATTAGCGCTTGAGAAGTACCTGAGTGCTATAGAGACCCCTGTTTCTCAGATCTTTTTCTGAAAGTCTTTAAAGGGTGGTTTTTCTGGGTAGTTGCTCTTAAATTGCCCCTGCTTCCCTTCCCTGAGTTTGTCTTTGGGAGTATCAAAATAAAGAACACTAGATTCTGGATATCCCCCCGCGTGATTCCAGTAAAGACTCATATGATGGAAATACTCCTTTTTTACTTTTAGGGGGAAAAAAAGCATTATTAATTATAAAGAATATAAAATCTTCCTGTAATCCCAAGCACTTGGGAGGCAGAGACAGCAGGATCATTAGAGTCCAGGAGTTAAAGACCAGCCTGGGCAACATAAGGAGACCTCATGTCTACAGAAAAATTTTAAAAATTAGCCCAGTGTGGTGGCGCATGCCTGTAGCCCCAGCGACTTCGGAGGTTGAGGCAGGAGGATTACTTGAGCCCTGGAGGTCAAAGCTGCAGTGAGCAGTGATTGCACCACTGCATTCCAGCCTGGGTGACAGAGCTAGATCCCTTGTCAAAAAAAAAAGATATAAAATCTTCATTATCTGTCAAGCACATTGGGTCTTTAAGTGTGCCTGGAGAAATTGAATTCTTCAAAACTCATAAATTACCACTGGGGTGGCAGAATACAAGTCGTTTTAAAAGAATTAGGCTCTCAGCACTCCTTTTAGAAAGCAGACTCTGAAATTGAATTTTAATCTTTCATATTGTGCATGAGTTTTAATCAGAAAACACTAATCATGTCATTTCATAACTTTGAAGCTTTCTCTAACTCCCAGAAGCACATGTGGTTAAATCCAGACTCTTTGGCTAGTCATTCGGGGTGTTCCATTATTGGCTGGCTCTAATTTATCTTTGATTTCCTTCTGCTCCAAGGCAAAGTGCTCTACTCATTCCTCAGTGTGTACTCATTTCTGGCTTTAAGTCTTCTATCCTTAGAAGTGTGCTGAGTGTTCCATGCTCTGCCTACACAAATATTGCCCAGCCCTTTAAAGTCTAATCTGTGCTTGCTCTCCAGGGCCTTCTCTAATTATTTCAGGCCAGGTTAATCTCTTTCCCCTTCCTCCCCTTTTTATTTCTACTTTTTTCTTTTGAGACAGGGTCTCACTGTCGCCTGGGCTGGACTACAGTGGCATGATCACAACTCACTGCAGCCTCAACCTCCTAGGCCTAGGTGATCCCAAGTAGCTCGGACTACGGGCATGTGCCACCATGCCTAATTTTTCTCTCTTTTTTTTTTTTTTGAAGAGAGGGATTTTACTATGTTGCCCAGGCTAGTCTTCAACTCCTGGGCTCAAGCCATCTGCCCACCGTGGTCTCCCAGTGCTGGGATTACAGGTGTGAGCCACTGTGCCTGGCACCTTCTCATTTTTATTTAGCTCTTCATGTTTCCCAAGTAAACGAGAAGCATCTCAGATCTTTCATGTGCCTCCAACTGGTAGCACGTACTTGTATATGTAGTAAAATACCCAGGAAATACTGGTTAGTTAAGTGACTGAACAGTAATTCTATCAGTGTATTCCATATACTGCTTCTTTATCTTCATAGGAAGGTTTTCTTCTTGGGGAAGTAAAAGGTGAAGCCAAGAACAGCATTACTGATTCCCAAATGGATGATGTTGAAGTTGTTTATACAATTGGTGAGTCATTTATTTCTCCTATATTTGAGTCATTTGTGTCTCCTGTATATGATAGTTTATGCTGAAAGGGGTCAGCATAAGTGGTTTTTTGTTTTTTGTTATTTTTTTTTTTGAGATGGAGTCGTCTTCTGTTGCCCAGGCTGGAGTGCACTGGCATGATCTCGACTCACTGCAACCTTTGCCGCCTAGGTTCAAGCGATTCTCCTGCCTCAGCCTCCCAAGTAGCTGGGATTACAGGCGCCTGCCACTGCACCCGGCTAATTTGTTGTATTTCTAGTAGAGACGGGGTTTCACCATCTTGGCCAGGCTGGTCTTGAACTCCTGACCTCGTGATCCACCCGCCTCTGCCTCCCAAAGTGCTCGAATTACAGGCATGAGCCACCACACCCAGCCAAGTTACTGTTTTTAAATGGAGAAATATAGAGGCTGGGCACGGTGGCTCACACCTGTAATCCCAGCATTTTGGGAGACCTAGGCGGATTACCTGAGGTCGGAAGTTCGAGACCAGCCTGGCCAACATGGTGAAACCCGTCTCTACTAAAAAATACAAAAATTAGCCTGTTGTAGTGGTGCACACCTGTAATGCTAGTTACTTGGGAGGCTGAGGCATGAAAATTACTTGAACCTGGGAGGCAGAGGTTGCAATGAGCGAAGACCGTGCCACTGCACTCCAGCCTGGGCAACAGAGTGAGACTTTGTCTCAAAAATAAAAATTAAGAAATATATATTAAATTTAAAGTAATTTAAAAGGATATGTTACCCTTATTTTGCAGTTAAAATTATGGCCATGGACTGGTCTAAAGTAAGAAATAGTATGAGACTTAGGAAGCAGATAAGATTACTGCCAGGGAAACAAGGATGAAACACCTGCAGTTTAGTTGGCAGGAAGATGGCCCAGCAATAGGAAGACCAAGGAAAAAGATAAAATGTTAAATGCTGCAGAAAAGTTGGAAGATGAGAACTGAGAAAATGCAGTAATTGGATTATTAGATGACTGAAAATCGTCAGTAATTTCTGGAGTGTAATGGGGAAGAGACCAGGCTGCAAAGGGTTTGAGGGGTGGGTTATGGTGGCAGCTTTTCTTTCAGGGAAAAGAAAAATGAGGGAACCTTTAAAATGTATAGGGAGCCGGGCACGGTGGCTCATGCCTGTAATCCTAGCACTTTGGGAGGCCGAGGTGGGTGGATCACCTGAGGTCAGGAGTTCAAGACCAGCCTGGCCATCAGGGTGAAACCCCATCTTAAAAAATAAATAAATAAAATAAATAAAATAAAATGTATAGGGAAAAAAATATTAAAAATAAATAAAATGGGCTGGGCACGGTGGCTCATGCCTATAATCCCAGCACTTTGAGAGGCTGAGATGGGTGGATCACCTCAGGTTGGGAGTTGGAGACCAGCCTGACAAACATGGAGAAACCCCATCTCTACTAAAAAATACAAAATTAGCCAGGCATGGTGGCACATAACTGTAATCTCAGCTACTCGGGAGGGTGAGGCAGGAGAATCACTTAAACCCAGGAGGTGGAGGTTGAGGTTGCCATGAGCCAATATTACGCCATTGCACTCCAGCAGCAAGAGTGAAACTATCTCAGTCAATCAGTCAATAAAATGAATGAATGAATGAATAAAACGTATAGGGAGTTTTCTGATTATCTAACATACGGTTTTTCTCTATATTTGTATATATATTTTTAAGCAAAATTAGTGGTGTACCTTATAAAAGGTATCATGTTTGGCATCATATTGTGCCATGATCACTTTTTGGTGTTACATAATCATCTACAGTATCATTTTTCTTTTCTTTTTTTTTTTTGAGGTAGAATCTGTCTCTGTTGCCCAGGCTGGAGTGCAGTGGCACAAACTTGACTCACTGCAGTCTCTGCCTCCTAGGTTCAAGTGATTCTCCTGCTTCAGCCTCCCGAGTGGCTGGGATTACAAGTGCCCGCCACCATGCCTGGCTAATTTTTTGTGTTAGAGATGAGGTTTCATCATGTTGGCCAGGCCGGTCTCAAACTTCTGACTTCAAGTGATCTACCCACCTTGGTCTCCCAAAGTGCTGGGATTACAGGTGTGAGCCACCATGCCCAGCCTACAATATCATTTTTCATAACTGCATTGTATTCCACCCTGTGGCCTTACTGTGATTTAAACAGTCCTTTAAATAAGTTATAATGATCTGTTTCCAGTTTTTCATTAACATAAAGTATACTACAGTGAACATCCTTGTATATCAATATTTGGCTTTATTATAGATTCCTAGATATGGTATTATTGTGTCAGAGGATTTGAACACTCACAAGGTTTTTGATCTGCATTAGCAGATTGCTTTCCAGAAAGATTATATCAGTTTCTACTCATACTGTATGTTATTTTTGTTTACTACTTTAAAAATTTAAAAATAGAAATATATAAAGTAGGAAATAAAAAAATTGAAACTCTTATGAGTTATCTTAGTGGCAACTACTGTTTCATGGATATTTTTTACTAGCTTGCAATATTCATAAAACACCCAGATATGTGTGTGTGTGTGTGTGTGTGTGTGTGTGTGGGTATGTGTACGTGTACATATATATACACACATTTTGTTTTTGTTTTGAGATGGAGTCTCGTTCTGTCACCCAGACTGGAGTGCAATAGCACAATCTCGGTTCATCGCAACCTCTGCCTCTTGAGGTCAAGCGATCCTCCAGCTTCGGCCTCCCAGGTAGCTGGGATTACAGGCTCATGTCACCATGCCTGGCTAATTTTTTTTTGTATTTTAGTAGAGACAGAGTTTAACCATGTTGCCCAGGCTGGTCTCGAACTCCTGACCTCAAGTGATCCTCTCGCCTCAGCCTCCCAAAGTGCTGGGATTACAGGCATAAGCCAGTGTGCCTGGCCAAATGTATATATTTTTGATTTACACAAATGAGATCTTACTATACGTGCCTAATATCTCCCAAGATATCACGTATCACTAGTACAGAGTAGTATCTGTGTATAAAACTCATCACTCTTTCTGTTTTGTTTTTTGTGTGTTTTGTTTTTGTTTTTGTTTTTGTTTTTTTGAGATGAGGCCTCCCTCTGTCAGCCAGGCTGGAGTGTAGTGGCACAGACATTGGTCACTGCAGCCTCTACCTCCTGGGCTCCAGCAATCCTCCTGCCTCAGCCTCCCATATAGCTGGGACCATAGGTATGCACCACCATGCCTGGCTAATTTTTTATTGTTTGTAGAGACAGGATCTTACTTTGTTGCCCAGGCTGATCTCAAACTCTTAGGCTCAAGCGATCCTCCCACCATGGACTCCCAAAGTGTTGGGATTACAGGCATGAACCACCATACTCAGCCCATCATTCTTTCTGCTAGCTGCATATATCCTATTATATGGACATACCATAATTTAACCATCTAAGAATGATTTTCTTTTTTTTTTTTTTTTGTTAACATAAACAGTATTACCATGAACTTTTTTTTAGTATTGTACATATCTTTGTGTGTTTGTCTGAGTGATTCCTGAAGGTAGATTAACTGATTGCCTTTTAGAAAACTTATGCCATTTTAGGCTTCTCCACAGTATATAAAAGTGCCTAGGTCCCCATATTTTTTTGAGGCAGGCTCTCGCTCTCTTGCCCCGGCTGGAATGCAGTGGTACGATACTGGCTCACTGCAACCTCTGCCTTTCAGGTTCAAGTAATTATCCCTGCCTCAGCCTCCCAAATAGCTGGGATTACAGGTGCCTGTCACCCACACACAGCTAATGTTTGTATTTTTAGTAGAGATGGGGTTTCACCATGTTGGTCAAGCTGATCTTGAACTTCTGACCTCAGGTGATCTGCCCACCTCAGCCTCCCAAAGTGCTGGGATTACAGGTGTGAGCTACTGCACCCAGCCCCCTTGCTCTTGCCAACACTAGGTGTTATCAAATCTTTTCATCTTTGCCAAGTTGATAAGTGAAAAAAATAGCATTTTTATTTGCATTTCTTTTTTTTTTCTTTTTTTAAAATTTGCATTTCTTAAGTACAAAAGAGGGGGTTTTTTTTCATAATTTTTACTTTTTTTCTTGGTGTTTTTCTTTGAAAAGGTTAGTCCTGTTCCATTCTTTGACTGCATTTGTACTAGACTATTTTGCTTTTAGTGATTTGTAATCATATTACTTAAGGAAATTGGGATTTTGTCATATGTTTTATATATATATGTTTATATAGTTTATAATTTTTTTTCTTCCAATAAATAATTTAATGAGAACTGAGGCCTGTAACATATATAGCAGTAACCACCCTGGCCTATGCCTTCTGCTCTACCCCAAGTCTGGGGCTAACCAATTACATTTAACCCACATTTGGAAAGCAGGCCATTTTCAGTGTCACCCATCAGTATCCATCATCATAGAAGACACCAATCTGGGGCTAGAGTCTCAATGTGAATACTTTCTCTCAGGGAAAAGTTAACATGGTAACACAAACATATAAATAAATTTGAACCATCCTACTCTTCTTCCATCAGGAGGCTCTTAGGAGACCAAGGGTTTGGTAAACACTTAAAACTTTGTCAAATATATTAGAACACGGGAAAGGGGAAAAGGAATAGAAAGGCTGGCAGGGCTGGGCACATGTAGAATTCAGTCCTTAGATTTGAAGCCTCTTGAGCTGCTTGTATGTAATTTAAAAAATGATGTTCCAGGGTCCAAGCCAAAGCCAGTTTGGCCAAAATTCTTTATAGAGTGCAAAAAAGCCCTCATGTTTCCACATCTTTAAAATAACATCCAAAGTGCCCTTGTAGAGATCCACGTGTCCCATGATTGCCCTCTGGTTCATCATGCAAGTGTATACCACATCAACCAGATTAGAGGCAAGAGCCCCAGCCAAACCACACATAAAGCTGGAAACAAAGTGAGTTAAAATTGTGTCTCCCATCATTCCTGACAATATTAAGTGCTTCTTAGTAATGTCATAGACTGGTAGCTCTCCTCCCACAATGATGGCAGCATGCTGAGCAATTGGAACCACACCCCTCTACAGACCCCAGTGCCTTCCTATTGGTATATATCAGTGAAGCTGCCAGTCATACTCCCTTGGAACAAGCTTCCTTGATCCTGCATTAGAATCTTTAGAACATAGGTGAGATTGGCTATTGTGGAAGATATCACTCCTGACACTACCCCACAGATCATGTTAATTAAAAGAGTTTCATCTTCTAAACGTTCTACAAATAATTGCTTCAAGCTTTGGTAAATTTTAATGGTGCCATATTATGCTTGTCTTAGCAAAGCAGGAGCAATTCCTGAATACAGAGCCAATATACCTTCCTTTTTCGGATGTTTCACCCAAAACAAAGGGTAAAACATCCCTCTATGTTTTATTTCTTTTTGAAACGAACATCATTGCTTTGGCGTTAAACCTGAAGTCGTGTTTTGGTAAGGTCCATAGGGAAGTTCCAAGCTCAGCAATGATAGAGGCAAGGCCACCGTATACAAAGAGTTTCCAATTCACACCAGACAGCTCATGGCTTACAGCGGTACTTTTCTGCTGCTGCTCAGGCTCATCGGACAACTAGGAAACTGAGGCTCCCACAGTCAGAAATACCACCTCAGCACCAACCGAGAAGCATTGAAACCCTGTAGTTTATAATTTTACTGTATTTTTTGTTGTTGTTCAGACACTTGAGTTTTAAAAGCAAGCCCTTTGTTGCCCTTGAATTGATTAATATTCGGGAAAGAGCAAATCAGACTATTCCAGAGGAGGTTGTATCAATGGCTGAGAGGTTTAAGGCACGTCAACAGAAAAGAGAAATGGAAAGAAAAATGGAAAGACTTCAACAAAGGCCCAAGAAGTTTCATTAATGTCTTCTGTACTAGTGTGGTAGAGAATTCAATATTTTTTTAGAAATATAATAAGACCAGAAGTATTGGGCATACCGGCAGTATGAAGAGAACAGACTGATTCTTAAAAGAACAGTGTTTGACAATGTAGAATTCAATACTTATACTTTAATAAAAGCAGAAGTATTTAAACTTGAAAAAAAAAAAGCAAGTCCTTTATAGCAATACAAGATTATTTTTAAAAAATTTAAAAAAGCAATCCCTTAGAGCATTAGTGTGCTACCCAAAGCATCTAACATAGTTCTGGGTATTTGATTTAATTCAGCAAATGTTTACTGAGCAACTACATTGTGGTATTAGGTATAATGCTAAGCTCTTAAGGTATTTGCTCAAATTATTTTAAATGTTGGATTCTCACAGATGTTTAAACAGGTAAAATCCAAGATCAACATATTCTTCCATTGCTTTGGTTAAGGAGATTTTCATCATTTTAAGTTCCTTTAGCAGGTAATTTTGTTAATTGGGTAAATTTAGAACACAACCTTTTTATATCTCAGTGAAAATGTGGCAACTTTGAATTTATCCTTTGTGTTGGAGTTATTAGACCATTATTTAGAGGAAATATAACATTGTGGTTCCAGATACGGCTCTGGGTTTTGAACTCTGGCCCTACCACTGGATTGGACAAGCCACTTATCTCTGTTTGCCTGTTATATCATCTTTGAAAGGGGAATAATGAGAGTATATGTTTCAGATTTTTTCTGAGGATAAAAATCAGATAATCGGTGGTAGAGTACTTCCTGGCATGAGGTAAAGGCTCAATACGTATTATTCAAATGATTGTTAATTGAATTAATGTAATAACTAAAAATCCTTTTTCTTCCAGACATTCAGAAATATATTCCATGCTATCAGCTTTTTAGGTAAGTCGTAGTGCTAGTAAGAGCAAGCTCATGATCCATTGTGTAAATTACTTACTCTCTGCAGGTGAAATAGTTTTTAAAACTAACAGATTATCTTAATTATCAGCTGTGCATGGTGGTACTGATTAGAATGGAAAGTTTTTTTAAAATAGCTGAAAAATCACTTGTGCATTGTCAACCCTAGTAGTTCTTCTCTGTATTTATATTACTTTAAGCTGATCTTCATTACCTTTCCCAGGTACCAGTTTACCTTGAGGATTGCTTTTCCTTCTCCACCCAGTCACCTCATTGCATATTATAAATTCAGTAAGTGAGGTGTTCTTGTACATTATCAATAGCAGCCCTTTTTTCTACCCTTTTATTCCAGCATATTTTAGCAACTTGTTCCTCACTTATTGTATTTTTTAGTGTTATCTTTTGTCTGTTAGCTGGTTATGTTCTTTTTCTTTTTGAGACGGGTTCTCTGTCACCCAGGCTGGAGTACAGTGTCGTAAACACAGCTCACTGCAGCCTTGACCTTCTGGGCTCAGGTGACCCTCCCCACTTCAGCCTCTTAAGTCGCTGGGACCACAGGCATCAGCCACCACACCCAGCTGATTTTTGTATTTTGGTAGAGACAGGGTTTTGCCATGTTGCCCAAGCTGGTCTCAAACTCCTGGGCTCAAGCCATCCTCCTTCCTTGGCCTCCCAAAGTGCTGGGATTACAGGTGTGAGCCATTGCATTCAGCTGGTTATGTTCCTTAACCTATTTCCTATTGCTTTTTCTAACCTATTTCCTATTGCTTTTCTAGTGAAAACTTGCACTCAGTCCTACAGATAGTCATAGTACTGTTAGCTATAATGCATTGTATATTTTTTAGCTTTTTATTGAGTATAACATACACATAGAAAAGTACACAAATGAATGAATTTCACAAAGCAAACACATGTAATCATGTAACCATAGCATGGTATAGTTTTAATGAAATGGTTTTATGATTTATATAAAACACACAAGAAAACTCAGCACAAACAGCCTAGGCAACATGATGAAATACTGTATCCACTAAAAATACAAAAATTAGCCAGGCATGGTGGCATGCATCTGTAGTCCCAGCTACTAGGAAAGCTGAGACAGGAGGATCACTTGAGCCCAGGAGACACAGGCTACAGTGAGGTGAGGTCATGGCACTGCACTTCAGTCAGGATGACAGAGCAAGACCCTGTCTCCAAAAAAAAGAAAAGAAAAATCAGTATAACTATCTTACAGACTATGTACTGTGCACATCTTTGAAGCTGTATAAGAATTACAGTGGAGCATATGGTTAAAGTGAGAAATAACTGTAGGAGATAGCAGAAAAAAGGAGCTTAGTGTGGTCTTAAACTGCTATGCCAGGAAAAGGTACAGCTCCTATACTGCCGTATGTGTAATGGATATACAAAAATATTTGTTAGATGACTGAGGAATTCTTAGTGGATACTCATAAAAAGGACTTTATTGAAGGATCTTGTGGACCAGCAAAGGATTTAAAGGAAGAGTGAAAAGTAATTAAGTATCTTTTTCAACCACATTAATGATTAGAGCAACTTAGTAGAGGCTAAGACCCGAAGAAACCATCTAAGTGATGAGAAACTAGTGCCTGAGCCTTTTAGCTCTTACATGATTTGGGGGCGGGGCGGGGGGGGGCACACGTGGGGAAGGGGGTGTGCATGGGGCGGGGACGGCATTAAGAGAGACGTGAAATACGTGTCATTCAGAAAATAACTACATACTTCGTTAAACAACACAAGAATAGGCCTGAAAAGTTCATGATTTAACCAAGGCCACAGATCTAGTTAATGGTAGAGCACAAACTAGAAAAATAAGGATTTCTTGAGCTCTAATCCATCATCATACTATGCAGTTTCTTCCTCTTCCTGCTCTAATACAGGGGTTGCTAAAATAGAGCCTCATGACGTGCTTTTATATGGCCCTGGATCTTAAACTGTTTACTATATTTTTAAGAGTTGTAAAACAAAGAGGAAAAATATGCAATAGAGACTGGATGTTGCTCTCAAAGCCTGAAATATTTTCTATACAGTCCTTTACAAAAAATTTGTTAACCCTGTGCTAAATACATTGTGAATCAAACTTTTCCACTGAAATACACTGATTTGGTTACCTCAGAAGTCTGGAGGAAGTACCGGCCTACTGAAACTCAGTGTACATATATATATTTTTTTCTCTTTTTTTTCAGGCAAGGCCTCACTCTCCCGGCCAGGCTGGAGTGCAGTAGTGTGATCTCAGTTCACTGCAACTCCCAACTCCCAGGTTCAAGTGATTCTCCCACTTCAGCCTCGTGAGTTAGCTGGGACTATAGGCCTGCACTACCACGCCTGGCTAATTTTTTTTTTTTTTTGTATTCAGAGATGGGGTTTCACCATGCTGGCCAGGCTGGTCTTGAACTCCTGACCTCAAGTGATCCACCCACCTCAGCCTCCCAAGGTGCCAGGATTACAGGCATGAGTCACTGTGCCCAGCTTCTGAAACTTAAAGTCAGTTTTTTAAAAATTCTGCAGGCAGGTCATGGTGGCTCATGCCTATAATTCCAGCACTTTGGGAGGCCAAGGTGTGGGTGGGTGGATCGCTTGAGCTCAGGGAGTTGGAGACCAGCCTGGGTAACATGGCAAAACTCCCTCTACAAAAAATACAAAAAGTTAGCCGGGCATGGTGACATACCTGTAGTCCCAGTTACTAGGTAAAGTGAGGTGAAAGGATTGCTTGAGGGCAGAGGTCAAGGCTTCAGTGAGCCTAGATCACACCACTGCACTCCAGCCCAGATGAAAGATCGAGAGACCCTGTCTCAAAAACAATTACGCAGTTTGACATGAATTCTGCATATCAGTTTCTACATAAAATGCCACCCCCTTCATCTTCTCCCCAGAAACTTCACATAAACCTAGTGCTTCTACAGATGGTGTACACTGTTATCTTATTGTTTTTTTTTTTAAGCTGGTATGTAGCTATATC
This sequence comes from Cacajao melanocephalus, assembly GCA_963573385.1. Lineage (NCBI taxonomy): Eukaryota > Metazoa > Chordata > Mammalia > Primates > Pitheciidae > Cacajao > Cacajao melanocephalus. Next base: position 26,284 of record CAUYLG010055135.1, on the reverse strand, counting down.
CTATTGTTAATCTTACCCTAATATACTGCTTTATTCTCCGATTTGAGGAGCTCAGAAGTGGACTATTCTGGGAAAATATAGGAATAAATTCTTGTATTTAGAGAATTTCTTGTATTTTCACATTGGAACTGTAAGTAGACAAAATATTGGAAATATAAATAGACAACACAGTCTGCTCTGTTGCCCAGGCTGGTGTGTAGTAGTGCCATCTCATCTCACTACAAACTCTGCCTCCCAGGCTCAAGTGATCCTCCCACCTCCCTCTCCCTAGAAACTGGGACTATAGGCACACACCACCACCCCCCAGCTAATTTTTGTATTTTTTTTTTGTAGATGGGGTTTTGCTACATTGCCCAGGATGGTCTCAAACTTCTGGGCTCAAGCCATCCACCCGCCTCAGCCTCCCAAAGTGATGAGATTAACAAGTGTGAGCCACCATGCCCTGCCAAAAATTATTTATAAAGGATTTTGCATAACATATTTCACCATCATAGAAAATATTGTTGATCTTAATGAATGGTAAAAAGAAGAAAATATTATTTGCAGTCTCTGTTATTGGAAAGGAAAGAAAGCTGGAAGTAGAATCTTTTTTATTTATTTTTTTTTAGTTTTAGAGATGAGGTTTCACCGTGTTGGTCAGGATGATCTTAAACTCCTGACCTTGTGATCCGCCTGCCTTGGCCTCCCAAAATGCACCTGGCCTGGAAATAGAATCTTTTAGAATTATCTTTTGATTCTTCCTACATCTTGGATATTCCAACTCCTGAGCAAAGACTACTATTCTAAAGCAAAACCTATTTCCTTCCCCCACCCCGAAAAGCCCAGCCATCTACCAAAATACATAGCTTTTGTAGCTAGCAGTGAATAAATTGCCCTTTTGTTGTTGTGCTATATTACTGGTTATACCTTCTTTGTCTGTATCAATGTTGTAAAAAATACAAATGAGTAAAATGATTGAATTGTGAACTGGCTATGTGAACTTACATTTTAATACCTGTATTTCATGGATAGTTTATTGTTTTAGGTTCAAAAAAAGTAATTCTCCAAATTTGTCTCTTAAGTTATTCCTTTTTCCTTTTCGTTGCTTTATGGACTATGTTTCTACCACTTTATGTCAATTTGAGAATTTTCTCTACTATTTATTTTAGGACTTCATCCGACAGCCAAATAGATATATGAACTTTGGGTAGTTTGGGTTAGGAATAACTAAAATTTAAAATACTAATAACATTATTTATATTTTTAGTATATTCTGAAATACCTTTAATTTTGGCTTTTACAGCTTTTATAATTCTTCAGGAGAAGTAAATGAGCAAGCACTGAAGAAAATATTATCAAATGTCAAAAAGGTATTGTCTGTCTTCCTTTTTTGGTGTTATCTGCATTATTTTTGGTTCTTAAAAACATAAAGCACTTTGATACAATTTTTAAGTAGTGTTTGACATCATGGTATCCTGTAAAGTAGGTAAGAAAAGGTTTGTTCTTCCCAGAAATTCAAAGCAGCTGCTCTGAAAACTAGTAATTAAAAATATTAATTTTGTTCTCTTGACTATTATAATTAACATTGATCTCTTTCTCTTATATTTCCACCACACCCCTTCCCACTATCATTTATTCTATGCCCTAATCAGTTTGTTATTTTACTTAGCTGCAGTTTTTTGTTTTTTTGTTTGTTTTTTGAGACAGAGTCACACTGTGTCACCCATGCTGGAGTGCAGTGGTGTGATCTCACCTCTACCTCCCAGGTTCAAGCGATTCTCCTGCCTCAGCCTCCCGAGTAGCTGGGATTACAATCACCCGCCACCACGCCTGGCTCATTTTTGTGTTTTTAGTAGAGATGGGGTTTCACCATGTTGTCCAGGCTGATCTCTATCTCCTGACCTAAGGTAATCCACCTGCTTCGGCCTCCCAAAGTGCTGGGATTACAGGTGTGAGCCACCATGCCCAGCCTCAGTTATTATTTTTGATAGATACTACAGGGATGTTTCCTATATAGCACTGAATTTGAATCCTCTACAACATACTTCGTGTTTGGTTAAAAGTTGTTGAATAATCAAAATGGATTTTTTCCCCAAACACAAAATTTTTTCAAGGCACTACTTTTTCTCTGAAAAGTCTCTGATTTGAAAATAAAAGTAGAGGCCAGGCACAGTGGCTCAGGCCTGTAATCCCAGCACTTTGGGAGACTAAGGCAGGCAGATCATCTGAGATTGGGAGTTCGAGACCTGCATGACCAACATGGAGAGAAACCCCATCTCTACTAAAAATACAAAATTAGCTAGGCATGGTGGTGCATGCCTGTAATCCCAGCTGCTTGGGAGGCTGAGGCAGGAGAATCGCTTGAACCTGGGAGGTGGAGGTTGCAGTGAGCTGAGATGGTGCCATTGCACTCCAGCCTGGGCAACAAGAGCAAAATTCTGTCTCAAAAAAAAAAAAAAGAAAAGAAAAATAGATTCATTGAAAGATGTTTCTTTCAAAAAAACATGTTTAGCTGAAAATGCTTGATTTTCTTTTTCCCAATTATTGAGTATTTAAAAAATATACCTGTAAAAATGCCTTGTTTTTAAAAAAACAACTTTAATTTCCTCAATTTAAATGTGCAAATATAAAATTTAGTTGCTGAAACTCACAGATCTCTAAGCAAAGCGGTTGCTTTTCTCTTTGTCTTAAGGAGAATTATTTTCTGACTTAAAGGTTTAGTAATATTAACACATTTGCTTAGTATGTTGTAGTTTACAAAACCCTTTCATGTGATCTTGAAACCAACTTTATCGGGTAGGTGATATCATTCCCATATAAATTTTTAGGTAAAAGCTGTAGGGTTCAGCTTAACTTATTTAACAAACCAAATATCCATACAGGCAATTAATTTGTTTTCAGGGAGTGATTGCCTTTTAAGTGAATCAATGGCATTGATATTTCTTTCATTTAAATTTTGACTAAAGATTGATTGCAAGATAGCAAATGCTGTAAAAGAAACTAAAAGATGTCAAGAATTTAATTCTTCCTTTTAATCTATATTGGTCAAAATTATAGCCTTTTAAATGAATGGAAAGTAATTTAAGTCAGTTTGTATATTTTACAAAAGTAAAGCATAAGATAAAGTGTATTCTTTGTTTATATCTGCTCCAAATCTAAATATTAAGCCATTTTAAGGTTGTTTATTTTATTTAATTATAATAGTAAGACATAAAATTGTAACTATTAAGATGTATATCCTTTTTTTTCTGTGTTTCAGAATGTGGTAGGTTGGTACAAATTCCGTCGTCATTCAGATCAGATCATGACTTTTAGAGAGAGGCTGCTTCACAAAAACTTGCAGGAGCATTTTTCAAACCAAGACCTTGTTTTTCTGCTATTAACACCAAGTATAATAACAGAAAGCTGCTCTACTCATCGACTGGAACATGCCTTATATAAACCTCAAAAAGGGTAAATATTGGCGAGTCACTGGCTGTATTAAACTATTAGAAAAATATACCTATTATATCATACTTTTGCCGCTTATAAAGTGTTTTCATATATTGTCACGATAACTCTCAGAAGATCTTACCATCTGTTAATTATAGGTGGGAAAATAAAGGTCAGATAAGGAAGTTAGAAGCCCAGTGTGGAATGATGACTTGTATTCTGGCACTGAAGGGGATTTGCTCTTATTTACTATTTAACGTGGAAAAAAATTTTTTATATTGATAAAGGATATAATTTAGAATTTAAGCCTAGATACTTGAGCAGCTTTTCTATAACCGAGCAAAGAAACAAAGTAGTTCTTGATGGTACACTAAAATGAGTCTAACCAGGGACCCCCCGCAGGTTGTATATAGGAAACTACATTTTCATGGAATGTGAGAATTAAGTTAAAAGAGTACCAACTAAGGATAATTTTATTGTTCATGGATGATAGGGTAAATCTCAACATTAATACTGCCTTATTTATACATGTACTAATCAAAAGAGCCATTAAACTGTTTTTCCACACCATTATACTAAGCACATTTCACAGCTTTACATGCCATCTGGGCCCAGTGTGGTGACTCACGCCTGTAATCCCAGCACTTTGGGAGGCCAAGGTAAAAGGATCACTGGGCAACATAAGGAGACCTCATCACTACAAAAAACTTAAAAATTAGCCGAGTGTGGTGATGGGCACCTGTAGTCCCACCTTCTTGGGAGGCCAAGGCAAGAGGAATGCTTGAGCACGGGAAGTTGAAGCTGCATTGAGCTGTGATCACACTACTGCACTGCAGCCTGGGCAACAGAGGGAGACCCTGTCTCAAAAAACAAACAAACAAAAACCAGTTGTCTCAAGTCAGTAAATTAATATTTTGGATAAACAGTAGAGAATGGGTTGGGGGGGTGTGTTTTTTTAATTTTGCAAGGGACAAGTAGTCTATTCTAGCAGTTAGACACGAATATTTCTCTGCATCCTAAATTTATACTCTATAAAGTTTTATTTTGTCAGACTTTTTCACAGGGTACCTTTAGTGGTTGCCAATCTGGGCATGTCTGAACAACTAGGCTATAAAACTGTATCAGGTTCCTGTATGTCCACTGGTTTTAGCCGAGCAGTACAAACACACAGGTAAGATTCAACTGCTTTCTCACAAAACTTACATTCATCTTTGAAATTAATTTTCTTATTTCTCAAACAACAGCAGAATAAAAATGAAAGGGAAAACTAATCCATTACTCAAGTAAACTAGGGTGTTTTTACCTTCCCCTTACTCCTATTAGTACTTGTCTACTTACATGATACAAAAAATGTTGTGGTTAGTCCAGGCGTGGTGGCTCACACCTGCCATCGCAGCACTTTGGGTGGCTGAGGCAGGACGATCACTTGAGCTTAGGAGTTGGAGACCAGCCTGGGCAACAGAGCAAAACCCCATCTCTACAAATAAATTAAGAAAAAAAAAAAGTAGTGGGAGGAACCTGTTGCATGTCCTGTAAAGTTTAACATATCTGTTCTAGATTAGAATAAGTATATAGCCTAAAAATTATAATTTTCTAAGGCAGTGGTTCAGATTAAAGGCGTGAAGTCAGATATTTGTAAAAATCAGACTTTAGCCAAGACTCAGTCACACTGTAGGCTGCTTAGATATAACTTTTTTTGTGGTCATTAAGGAAGTAATGTCAAAAACACCAACATTTGTCCTACAGGATACCTACTAGAGTGTAAACTTCATGAGAGTAAGGACCTTGTTACTGGATGGAAAGTCTTGACTGTTGTCAAAAAAAAAAAAAAAAGGAAAAAAAAAAGAATAAGGACTTAGGTTTTACTTACTTCTGTGTCCCAACAGTGCTAGCAGTATAAAAGCTGAATACCATATTTCATTGATTCTCAGATGCACATTTTTCATATTTATCTCTGAAATTGGGATGTCTTATAAATCATGCCTTCTCAGAATTACTTTTTTCCTTCATGGATCATAAAATAATGATGCCTCTTTCAATTAACAGTAACTTAAATTCAGTAAAATATTTTAAAAATTGACTCTGTTTCCCATTGCCAATAAAGAGACATTTTTTCTTCCTTCAGTTTTTTTTTTTTTTTTTTAAGATGGGGTTTCACCATGTTGGCCAGGCTGGTCTTGAACTGCTGACCTCTGGTGATCCACCCACCTTGGCCTCCCAAAGTGCTGGGATTACAGATGTGAGCCACCACACCTGGCCTCTTCCTTCAATTTTTACGTATTTTTATGCAATTTTCCTCCATCCTCACCTTTTTGGGATACCTGGCAATAGTACTTAGAAGGCTAAAAAGTTTGCTAATGTGAAGATCAATGAAGTAGGTTTTGTGGTTGGTTTTTCTGTATACACAGAGATTGACAAAATTATGCTTCCTACAAAACCACTAAAAAGAATCTTCCATTGCTCCTTGACTACAAACAAGTTTTTCACCTTATCATTAAAATTAGTTTTGTGTATTTGCCTGAGGAAGTGGTAATTTTTTACAGCTCTAAATTTTTTGAAGAAGATGGATCCTTGAAGGAGGTACATAAGATAAATGAAATGTATGCTTCATTACAAGAGGAATTAAAGGTAAGTTAACATATCAAACACTTCAACCACTTCTAGATAGAGTTCATATCAAATTAATGACTGACATTTTTTAGGGATAACCTGACATCTTGATTAGATTAATACAGTTATGAGTTGCTTAATGAGGGGTATACCTTCTGAGAAATGTGTTATTAGGCAATTTCATCATTGCGCAAATATCACATACTTACATGAACCTATATAGTATATGTATTTTTACTTATGGTTTCACATGTCCCCAAGTTATTGAATATCAGTCATTTACCCTATTTGATCTGTAATGCCAATATCAAGTGCTGTATATCAGCTTTCTATATGTGTTCCATTATAATCTTGTGTGACCGCATCATAGATGCTGTCCCTTGTTGAACGAGATGTTATTTCTTTAGCTTCATTGACTGAGATGTATTTCTTTAGCTGTAGTAACAAAGATTGCAATCTCTGGCTTACAACAACCATAGTTTAGTCTTGCTAACATTATATCTTGGCTGTAGCTCTACTCCTTTTCTGAATGTCATCTTCATCCAAGATCCAGGCTAAAGGAGCAGCCCTTATTTGGGTTATGTTCTCATGGCATAAGGCAAAGAGTAAGAAAGCTAGTGGAAATTCACAACAGCTCTTAAAACTGCTTAAAACAGCCATGTCACTTCCACTCATGTTTCATTGGCCTAAACACATCACATGGTAATAAGCAGGGATATGTAATCCTTCTTACAGAATAGAGGGAAGTATACTTGGGAACAATACAACAGTGTTAAGTTCTATTTCATGAGTCAGTTCAGGTCCTTTGAGAACTAGATGTCAAGATGGGGATTATAAGTGCAGGAGATTTATTGGGCCTGAGAAGGATAAAGAGGAAGCAAGAAGAGGCAGGACGAGCCTTTAGAAAACACTGCAAGTCTGACGCCTGAGAAAGGAGAGGTAGATAAGAGGACACGTGGTTAGAAAGAGTCTCAGACTGCAGTGCCATTTTAAGAAAGTTCCACTAGGCTGATGGGAAGTCCTTGAACAAAGTTGCCCCAAAATTGTTCTATAGGCACGGACTTGCACTAATACCTGCACTGTGCTCAGTCATTGGCTAGGAACAGCCCAGGGTGGCTTAAGAGCGAACACCGTGGTACATCCAAAGCTGGGGCCGTTAAGTCAGCTATGCTTCCCCCAGTTGGAGATCTAAGGAGTATGTTTCCATGGCCACCATACTCATCAGTAGAGCACACTAACAGAAAAGCAGTTGAAACATTTTGATTCATATTATACTATTTGTTCATATGAATGATACAGGAATTTTAGATGGTAGAAACATCCAGAATCTCACCATCTTTATTTTTTTGAGACAGTGTCTTGCTCTATTACCCGCTGGAGTGCAGTGGCACAATCTCAGCTCATTGCAGCCTCCACTTCTCGAGCTCAAGTGATCCTCTTCTCTCAGCCTCCAGAGTAGCTGAGACCACAGGTGTGCACCACCATGCCCAGCTGATTTTTTGTACTTGGTATAAATAGGGTTTCACCATGTTCCCAGGCTGGTCTCCAACCCCTGAGCTCAAACAATCCACCCTCCTTGGCCTCCCAAAGTACTGGGATTACAGGCGTGAGCCACCATGCCTAGCCTGGAATCTCACCATTTTAACATAACTATTTTCATTCTGCCATGTGCTCCAGTTTTTCCTTAATGTATGTATACTTTGACATAGTTGACAGTCATGGTGACATAACTTTGTGTCATGATTTTTAAAAAACTTGATAAATCAAAAATTATTCTTGTTTCTATATATATATATATATTTTTTTTTTTTTTTGAGACAGAGTCTCGCTTTGTTGCCCAGACTGGAGTGCAGTGGTACAATCTCAGCTCACTGCAACCTCCACCTCCTGGGTTCAAGCAATTCTCTTGCCTCAGCCTCCCAACTAGCTGGGATTACAGGCACCCGCCACTATGCCAGGCTAATTTTTGTATTTTAGTAGAGACAGAAAAAAATCTTCCCTGTGTTGGCCGGGCTGGTCTCGAACTCCTGACCTCAGGTGATCTGCCCACCTCGGCCTCCCAAAGTGCTGGGATTACAGGCGTAAGCCACCATGCCTGAACTCTTTATTTTTAATGGCAGTATATTTAATAGAGCAGTGTTATGGAAAAAATACCAATTTGGGGCCAGGCGTGATGGCTCACCCCTGTAATCCCAGCACTTTGGGAGGCCGAAGTGGGCAGATTATGAGGTTAAGAGATCCAGACCATCCTGGCCAACATAGTGAAACCCCGTCTCTAATTTTGTAGAAATACAAAAATTAGTTGGATATGGTGGCGTATGCCTGTGGTCCCATCTACTTGGGAGGCTGAGGCAGGAGAATTGCTTGAACCTGGGAGGTGGAGGTTATAGCGAGCCAAGATTGTGCCACTGCACTTCAGCCTGGCAACAGAGCGAAAGCCAGTCTCAAAAAAAAAAAAAAAAACCAATTTGGGCTAAAATAGGGAATGTAGAGGTATATCATAGGAACTGTAGGCAGAAAGCAGCTGAATTTTAGGAAGGAATTGGAACCAGGAGCTAGAATGCCACTAGAACTTTCTATGTCTGCACATTGCTATCCTTCCAGACCTTTTTGTTTCTTCATCCACTTGGCAGGGCAAAGAACAGCCAAACCACAGCTCCTGCATTTAGATCTCTTTTAGAACACAGGATTTTCCAATTGGCTATGTAATACCTTCAAATTGCCAGGCAAGAATCTAATTGGTTCTACTTGGGTCAGCTAGGGTGAAAGGTGGGTACAGAGGTTACTGGCAAACTGTTATGTCAGGGCAAATATGTTCATAAAAAGTAGGCTTAGCAGACATCCTAAAAAGTATCCACTAAAACTGGCAAAACAACTATTACCCTACAATTGGAAATTAGTTTTTTGGTTTTTTTTTTTTTAAATATTCTCCCCTTCCCTAGTTGTTTTATGTTATTCTAAGAAACATCATCTTATATAGATTTTTGTTGTTATTAAGATACATTCCCAAATGGAATTATGGGGTCAAAGATTATTGGTATTCATACTTTTTAAATTTTTTTAAAAATTTTTTGAGAGTGTCTTGCTCTGTCTCCCAGGCTGGAGTGCAATGTCGTGATCTCAGCTCACTGCAGCCTTCGCCTCCCGGGTTCAAGTAATTCTCCTGCCTCAGCCTCCCGAGTAGCTGGGACTACAGGCACACACCTCCACACTCGGCTAATTTTTTTGTATTTTAACAGCGACAGGGTTTCACCACGTTGCCCAGGCTGGTGTCAGACTCCTGAGCTCAGGCGATCCACCCATCTCGACTTACCAAAGTGCTAGGACTACAGGCGTGAGCCACCACACTTGGGCCAGTATTCATACTTTTAAAACTAAAGACAGGCAGAACTGGTCTGCTTTTCAAAAGTAGTTTCTCTTACAGGAAAAAAATCTTCAATAGTATCCTTTCATAATAGTAAGATACAGTCACTTTGTTTTTACTTACTGTTTCTTAGTGTTAAATGTATGCAGTAACTCTGCATCTGTATTTTTTGTTTCAAAGTGAGTTAAATTTTTTCTTTTATTTTTGAGACAAGGTTTCACTGTATCGCCCAGGCTGGAGTGCAGTGGCACAATTTCGGCTCACTGCAACCTCCACCTGCTGGGCTCAGGCAATTCACATGCCTGAGTCACCCGAGTATCTGGGACTACAGTCATGTATCACCACACCTGAATAATTTTTTATATTTTTAGTAGAGATGGTGTTTTACCATGTTGCCCAGGCTGGTCTTGAACTCCTGAGTTAAGGCAATCTGCCTACCTCAGCCTCCCAAAGTGCTAAGATTACAGGTGTGAGACATCATGCCTGGCCAATGAGTTAATATTTCAGTTGATTTCTGTGTATTTTCAACGAAATAACTGGCATGATAAAAACTGTATAAATGAGAAGTTACTACATCTGAAAAAGCATTTTATAACCTATATGGCATGTTTATAACCTCCAAGTGCTTGTTACCAAGGCCCTCCAGAAAATAAATAAACTTTACATAAAAGACAAATAGTTTTTGGCATTATATGCCACCAATGATTTTATATTATTTGTGAATCTAGACAGTATTAGTACAGAGCTTGAAATCTTATTTATGCCCTTAAATTATTTTATTTTGCAGAGTATATGCAAAAAAGTGGAAGACAGTGAACAAGCAGTAGACAAACTAGTAAAGGATGTAAACAGATTAAAACAAGAAATTGAAAAAAGGAGACGAGCACAGATTCAGGGAGCACGTAAGTAAAAAATTAACATATCTCAGCCAGGCGCGGTGGCTCACGCCTGTAATCCCAGCACTTTAGGAGGCCAAGGTCAGTGGATCAACTAAGGTCAGGAGTTAAAGACTAGCCTGGCCAACCTGGTGAAACCCCCTCTCTCCTAAAAATACAAAAATTCGCCAGGCATGGTGGCCCGAGTCTGTAATTCCAGTTACTCAGGAAGCTGAAGCAGGAGAAGCCCTTGAACTCGGGAGGCGGAGGTTGCAGTGAGCTGAGATCATGCCACTGCACTCCAGCCTGGACGACAGAGCCAGACTTATTCGCAAAAAAAAAAAAAAATTAACACATTTCTACTTTCTGTGCTTTTTATTTATTAATTTTTTTTTGGAGACGAACTCCCGCTCTGTCACCCAGGTTGGAGTGCAGTGGTATGATCTCAGCTCACTGCAACCTCTGCCTCCTGGGTTCAAGCAATTCTCCTGCCTCAGCCTCCCGAAAAGCTGGGATTACAGGTGCCCACCACCAGGCCCACCCATTTTTTGTGTTTTTAATAGAGACAGGGTTTCACCATGTTAGCCAGGCTGGTATTGAACTCCCGACTTCAAGTGATCCACCCGCCTCAGCCTCCCAAAGTGCCAGGATTATAGGCATAAGCCACTGTACTTGGCCCTTTCTGTGCTTTTAAAGAATATAATACTATAGTAGCTATATTGCTGACATGAAATAACACAACTTCAATTTTATCTTAGAATACTGTGGTGTATAAATTAGAATTTTAAATTATATGTTATTCTCACTTTAGAGAATTCGATACAACTGTTAATAAATCTTTTTGACTTAATTTTACTTACAAATAGTTAATTATAAAAGCTTTGTAGAAGAAATGTTATATGTTGAGCTATTATTCTATTTTGTTTAGGAGAGAAGAACATCCAAAAAGACCCTCAGGAGAACATTTTCCTTTGTCAAGCATTACGGACCTTTTTTCCAGATTCTGAATTTCTTCATTCATGTGTTATGTCTTTAAAAAATAGATATGTTTCTACAAGTAGCTGTAACAACCACCACCATCTCGATGTAGTAGACAATCTGACCTTAATGGTAGAACACACAGACATTCCTGAAGCTAGTCCAGCTAGTAAACCACAAATGATTAAGCATAAAGCCTTAGACTTAGATGACAGATGGCAATTCAAGAGATCACGGCTGTTAGATACACAAGACAAGCCATCTAAAACAGATACTGATGGCAGTAACCAAGAAAAAGCATCGAAAATGAGCAGTCCAGAAACAGATGAAGAAATTGAAAAGATGAAACGTTTTGATGAATATTCACGGTCTCCTACATTTTGATCCTTTTAACCTTAAAGGGGGTTTTTTAAATTTGGTTGATGTATAAAGCCAAACTTTTCTATTGTTTTTACTATGTTGAGCTACTTGCAGTAATCCAGATTTCATTTGTTTTCACTATGTTCACCTGTTTGCAGTAATACACAGCTAAGTCTTAGTGCATTTATTTTACAAACATCAGATGCTTTTTTCAAACATCAGATGCTTTTATTTCCAAACCTTTTTTCACCTTTCACTAAGTTGTTGAGGGAAAGGCTTACACAGACACATTCTTTAGAATTGGAAAAGTGAGACCAGGCACAGTGGTTCACACCTGTAATTCCAGCACTGAGGGAAGACAAGGCAGGAGGATTGATTGAGGCCAGGAGTTAGAGACCAGTCGGGGCAACGTAGTGAACCCATCTCTATTAAAAAAGAAAGACATCAGAAAAGCAAGAATAGCCTTATTTTCACAATGTGGAAAGAAATTTATATGAAAATTTATCTAAGTCATTAAAATTCTTTTTAAAAAAAAAAAAAAAAAAAAAGACGGGGTTTCACCATGTTGGTCAGGCTGGTCTTGAACTCCCGACCTCAGGTGATCCACCCGCCTTGGCCTCCAGAGTGCTTGGATTACAGGCGTAAGCCACCACGCCTGGCCCTAAGTCATTAAAATTCTTAGGTGATAATTTTTTATAAGTACATTATGGCTAGAGTTGCCAGATAAAATGCTGGATACCACGCAATAAATTTGCAAAACGTGATCTAAAATTTCAATTTGTCCTACGTTTGTACATGCCAAATTTGGCAGCCTTAATTATTACACAACTATAACACAACACAAAGAGTAATCTCTCCCCTAGTTAAGGGTCCTCTGCATGAAATTTAGCAAATCTATAATTTTGAGTTGAGTATAAGCCTGGTAATCCAGTGTGTTTGGGATAGGCCAGGGAACTCAGAACTGATACATATATACATACATGTCTATCACATTCAATGTCTATTAGGTGTAAATCATCTCTTTATGTAAAAGACACTACTGGTTTGAGGATAGACTTATCTCGGAATATTCTGTCCTCCTGTGACAGCACCACTATCCATTCCAATGTAACATTTCTACAAAGGGAAGATCGCTTAACCAGGTACACTTAGATTTGCTAGTTAGAAAATCATTCTGAGCAGTGTTAACTCCATTCAATTGAACAGTATATTTTTGTATGAGCTACTTGGGGACTAGATATAAATGACAATCACACAGAACCACTTTTATTCAACATGTAAAATGTGATGAGTGTTAACATTTTAAATAAGTGATGTGCTTAATGGAAACTGACTGTTATGAAGGGGCAGTGTCATTCCTTACCTCACTCCTGAAACACTTTTCTATCCAAAGGTTGGTTTGAGTAAGTATTGGCATCATACAACTATGTACTGTAAGATAAGTTTATTGGTGGTAACGTGATAGAATTTATTCCCGATATCTGATATTACAAACTTTAGGGTCCTTGAGATATGCAGGATCCTTGTATGTAACTGGCATAAACCCTGTAAAGAGATAAGTAAAGTTCTTGACAAATCATAATGAGCAAACTTTCAGCTAACTCAATTCAGTTGTTGAGGTGCATTTTCTTACCCAGTATTTGAGCTCTCTTAATTGCTTTTGTGATTTCTTTCTGTTTCTTCCCACAAAGACCTGTAAAATAAAAAGCAATCTTATTCATAAAAAATGTCAGTATTTAAAGTTCACATTTTGTTTTCTTTGAGACGAAGTCTTGCTGTCACCCAGGCTGGAGTATAGTGGCATGATCTTGGCTCACTGCAACCTCCGCTGCCCAGGCTCAAGCAATTCTCCTGCCTCAGCCTTCTTAGTAACTGGGATTATGGGCATGTGCCACCACACCCAGCTAATTTTTTTGTATTTTTAGTAGAGACGGGGTTTCACCATATTGGCCAGACTGGTCTTATACTCCTGACCTCAGGTGATCCACCCACCTTGACCTCCCAGAGTGCTGGGATTACAGGTGTCAGCCACAGTGCCTGGACTCACAACAATTTTTAAAGTCAAGGATTGGTAAATCCTTTTTGTCAAGGGCCAGAATAATAATAATGCAGGTTTTGTAGGCCATACAGTCTCTATCACCATCACTCAACTCTGCTGTTGTAGCACAAAAACAACCATATGGCACTATGTAAACAAAACTACAAAAACAAGTAGGGTTGGGTGCAGTGGCTCATGCCTGTAATCCCAGCGCTTTGGGAGGCCAAGGCGGGCAGATCACCTGAGGTCAGGAGTTCAACATCAGCCTGGCCAATATGGAAAAACCCTGTCTCTACTGAAAATAAAAAATTAGCCAGGCGTGGTGTCAGGCGCCTGTAATCCCAGCTATTCAGGAGGCTGGGGCATGAGAATCGCTTGAACCCAGGAGGCAGAGGTTGCAGTGAGTTGAGATAGTGCCTCTGCACTCCAGCTTGGATGACAGAGTGAGACTACATCTCAAACAAAAAAAAAAAAGTGGCATTTGTATGCTGTTTTTTTTTTATGATGAACCCGATCACGAAAAAAGGGGGACAGGTCGGATTTGGCCTATGGGCCATAGTCTGCTGATACCAAGTTTAAGTATTAATCTAGGAATGAGTATAGGATATTCCAAAACCAGAAGACAGTTTTTAAAGCCCAAGTTTTCTATATAGTTAAACTCTGCATAAAACAGCAAAATAATAATCCTTTTGGCCTAATAGGCTTTTTCAGAATACCTAACTCTAGTCCCACTAGTATCTGAGTAATTTACAGCACAATTTGAAAATTTGACAGTTTTCTTAAATAATAGTAGACTGATATAATTCTTATCTGCATTTAAATTCCCGTGATAAAAAACAAAATACCTGTAATGTGCCTTCCATAAATGCATCCAGTAAATGGAGAAACAAACTGGGACAGAAGCTGTTTTGAAGTTTTATGTGGAGGGAAAAAAAAATATTTGTTATTTATTCCTAAATGTGTAAATTTCAAAAACCAGCCTTCAAGTTATATAAAGCTTTACTAAATTTCAGACACATTTCATAAAATATGAGAAAAAATATTGTTATCCATCCTGTTATCTTCTGAAGTAATATTTTCTATCCAGTGTGTCAAAAGTCTATATATAATTAAATAGCAGATTAATCAGCATATTCATTCAATGCTAAATCTGTTTTCTTGACTTCCGCAGATACCTTTCTAAAACTGCTGAAATGAGCTACTAAAAAATTTCATCTATCAGGACAGGCTATCACATTACCCTTTGATAATAATCATTAAGACAAATTATCAGAGGGTAATGAGATTTTCAGGAGGTACAAGTATACCAGGCATTTGCTGTAATTTATGTTTTATTAATTTAAATACTTCTTTAGAACTTTCTAGGTGCTAGTCATTGTTCTTGGCACTCTGCATAATCTTCCTGGTATGTGTGTTTTTGTAATTTCTTGGTTTTCCCTCAAAGGCAAAGGCAGCTATCACCTTATGCTACTGTCAATATACGGAATTCGGGTTTTTTGTTTTTTTTGTTTTTTTGAGACAGTTTCACTCTTGTCGCCCAGGCTGGAGTGCAATGACATGATCTTGGCTCACTGCAACCCCCGCCTCCCGGGTTCAAGCAATTCTCCTGCCTCAGCCTCCCAAGTAGCTGGGATTACAGACATGTGCCACCACGCCCAGCTAATTTTTGTATTTTTAACAGAGACAGGGTTTCACCAAGTTGGCCAGGCTGGTCTCAAATTCCTGACCTCAGGTGATCCACCTGCCTTGGCTTCCCAAAGTGCCAGGATTACAGGCGTGAGCCACCACACCCAGCCAATATATAGAATTCTAGTGCCACTCACTTCCCCCCAGATTTGAACTTCTAACTTGCTGAAAGTTAGACAAGAGATAATATGTGAAGCAGTGATATAGATGGTGAGGTAAAGAGATCAGCTTCACCAGATGAGCTTTTTCCAAAGTTCTGGCCCTCACCAATTGAGAATCACCACCATAGTGAGCTATTAAAATGTTTGGGGCAGTGAAAAAAAAAACAAAAAACAGAGTGGAAATAATAGTAAATGAGGGGGAGACCCAAGGTGCTTTTACTTGAATAAAGCAGAAATAAACTTATACATAGAATTATAACCAGATTTGAAATTACGAAGTTACTAAAACAGTTACCTCTACAAAAGCCTGTTATAAACTGACTTGATTCTCCTTAAGCAGATCAGAAGCAAAAGCCTAAAATAAAATATAGTGAAGTAAAACCAGATCTCACCTGTACATTCTTATAATCTACACGCTTTCCACACAAGATACACTTCTTAAGAGGTTCTTTATAAGGGTTTTCCATTGGAATGGGCTAGGAAAAAAAAATGGAAAAGTCTGATAATAGGATCTGTTCATTCTGAATTTTAAAAGGTTAATATTCTACCTTCAAATCCATTCAAAGGATTAGTTATACCTTTCTTATGGTGTACATATTTTGTACAAGCACTTTATTTTGTTTCAGTTTAGCCTATAAATTAACTCATGGGAAGATTCTGGAATAAAGTACAGTCTTTGTAGAATAAAAGGGTTTACGGCAGAAAATAAATTATGTCTGATAAGAAAGTGATTGTTTCAATGCTTTGCCCAGATTGTAGATAATGAAAAAAATTTTAGATAACATGCCATTCTTAAATGAGTGCAATCCCTAATTTATCCATCCCCATGTCTCTATCAAGTATTTTATCAATTATTTTTATACACAGATAATGACCCATGACTTACTATAATAAAAGGTTCTTTATCATCCCAGACTACTATATAAGTTTGCATCCGCCTTTTTGGCTTTTCTATTATCACTATTGCCTCTAATGCTTCTGTCACAGGGCCTTCCTCCTACTGTCAGTATGGCTGTCTCCAGGATAGAGGTTCTTAACCTAGAAATGGCTTTGAAGCCCATGACTCCCTGTAATTGTATGCAGAATTTCAAATGAGTGGGACTGTGTGCCTTTTTCTGTGGAGACGATCCATAACTTTGATTAGAGACAAAGTGGGATTTATGAACTGAAAAGAATAAAGTCCCTTTACTTTTTTAAAGTATGGTGGGTGGATTAGATTACGAAGACACATGCTCAGAGAAACTAGACAAGTTCTTTTGTTTTTTCCAATTCCTCCAAAATTTCCAATTTACATTCAGCTTACATGACTACATTCCTCCTCAGCTCTGTGCAAGTGCTTTGTACAGTCTTAGTGTCGAATTACCTTTGCATGTAGTAAGAACCTGTGCTTCCAAGTCCATGCTAATACTTTAAACTCATAAAAATATACCAACAGGTTAGAATAAACTGTATTTAATGTCTTGGTGTAAAACTTTAATTTTGATCCCTAATTTCTTTTTTGTTTTTTGAGCTGGAGTCTCACTCTGACACCCAGGCTGGAGTGCAATGGCGTGATCTTGGCTCACTGCAACCTTCGCCTCCCAGGTTCAAGCAATCCTACCTCAGCCTCCCGAGTAGCTGGGATTATAGGCATGCACCACCACATCCGGCTAATTCTTTTGTATTTTTAGTAGAGCTGGGGTTTCACCATATTGGCCAGGCTGGTCTCAAACTCCTGACCTTGTGATCCGCCTGCCTCCCAAAGTGCTGGGATTACAGGCATGAGCCACCACACCCAGCCTTGATCCCTGATTTCTTAAGGCAGCCCTCCAAAAGTGATGAATGAGACAAAGGTACGAAAAAAATGTGAATTTAAAATGGGGATGAGAGCCAACCTACAGCTAAGCTTTGTACAGTCTCTTTTCAGTTATCTAAAATTCTACTCACCCAAACTACCTTTAAAAATTCCCAAATCATTTGCTTACAGAGGGCTATGTAAAAAAAACAATGGTGATAAATTTGAGAATAAAATAAAAAAAAAACAGTTCCCAAATCACATATTCTTAAATATAAGATCTAGGAAGAAAAATACGATATTATAGCAGCTTTGCTTCTTGCAAAGTAAGGGAATCTAGGAATTCCCTTACTTCAAAACTCACTTAACTGATACCAATTCATGATAATTTCTGAATTCTGAGTAATTATTATCTAATTGTTTTGTCCTACAGCAGAACTCTATTCAAGTAGCTAAAATAAAAGATGTTAGAGTCTAATATCAGTTCTCATTTTAAAATTGTAATTTGGTCATATTTGCAAGTGCCTTACTAACAAAAAAAAATTCTTACCAGATCCTCATTGCTGGATACCTGTTTATATTGTGAACAACCTCTTCTCCACAGCACTGCGATTAAACAGAAACAGCAATTAACCATTTCTTTTTCTTAGGTGAATAGCTAAAGATTTTTGTTTTTATGGAGACAGGATGAATTAAGGGACACAATATGAAAGAATGGTTTTATATTCATTATATTCACAACGACTGGTTAAATACCTTTATATTTGGGACAGAGTAAGACTTAACATGGGTGTGCATTCCAGGGCTTTGGGGGAAAAGCACGTTTTCCCACTCATACAACCACTCATCTGCTCTCTTTCTGACATTTATTCCCTTCATTCCATGGTTAGAGAAAATGCTTAATGCAAATTCTTACAGGAGAAGCAACAAAAAGGCACTGCCATATCAAAAAGAAAATGAGTAACAGACCCGTCCCAGAGATCATTTATAGAGAAGCACATAGAAGATAAAATTGCAAAAATATAGATGTGAAGACCTGTGTCACAATTTCGTTCTGTGTGGGAACCTTAGACATCTGGAATTTGCTGCTGGGCGACTGTGGAAACGTCCCTTCCTCGCTAAGATTATCCAGAGATCTCTGCTTGTTTTTTAAGAACCACTCCAACTTCCTCATACGTTTAAATACTTTAAAGGAGTGAACTAGACGACACTAAAACTAGCCATGGGCAGTTACAGATTCCCATCCGTCTTGGAGAAACTTAATCGCCTAGAAACCAGAGTCGTTTTGATAAGTGACGACTCCACCAACCATTAGGACTAAGGTCATGCCTGCAACGCTACAATGGAGCATAGGATATGGAGACTTTACCCGTATGAATCCCGGGATGTGTAAGGCTGACAGCAGCCGTTACCAGGTGTGTCAACTTCTTTCTCCCTAGGCCACCGCAAACAGCAACGATGGTGGCCATGCTTCCGCGTTTCCTCCACTTCCTTTAGTTCCAAGTCGTTCCGAAAGGTCCCTTCCGCTGCTCTTCCCCTGTTAGCTTGAGTACCCCGTTCAAACGTTCCGCGGGAGAACGCTGAGGACCCACGATAATTGGTGAGGTTTTCAATACGCACGCGCAGCACCTTTCGGTTCGGTCCCTCGCGCCGCGGCAGGTCACGTGACGCTTATGATTGGCCAAGGAGCGGGCAGACGTTTATGCTTGCTTCCGGTCCGCGAACCCTGAGAACTAACTTCGGGGGCTTTTCCCAAGGTGGATGTAAAGGCGAGCGCCCGCCTCCCCCATCCCTTCCATTCGGGTTTAGCGTCTGGGTCACTGAGAATGACTTCTGAATAGGGCCCTGGGCCCTTGCCATGGATGAAAGTGGTTCCCGCATCCGCCGGCGGGTGTCTCTCCCCAAAAGGAAACGTCCAAGCCTGGGGTGCATTTTTGTCGTTCCCACCGCGGCTGAGCTCGAGCGCGGAGATGAGGAAAAGAAGGAGGAGGAAACGGTGGCTGAGAACAGGCGGCGGAAAACCGCGGGCGTAATACCGGTCGAGGTACAACCCCGTCTACTCTCAGATTCCCCTGATTGTCTTGTCCTTGGAGGTGGTAATACAAACCCGGACCTCCTAGGTCGCATGCCCACTGACAGAGAGATGGGAGACCAGGTACGGAGGGCTTGGAACTTGAAACTGCAAACGTTTGGCATCCTTCCCAGATGCAGAGGTGACCAGTTTTATCGTTGCCTTAGTTTACTTCTCTCGTCTTCGTTACCACTGTTAATCGGCACTTAGGAGTTATTGATTGCCTTGTTATCTACATTTCTGTATAAATATGAAATGTAAACCCCTAGACATAAAAATTGTACACACAGCAAATAAATGGCATGACTGAGACGCAAATCTAGCCTTCCAAATAACAGCAGCTCTTACTGTACAAATAAAATCTGCTGTTTATTGAAGACCCGTTATGTTAAACTAGTTACATTATCTAGATTTTACGACAGTAATCAGGCCCTGAATAGTTGAGATACTACAGTTCTTACTCCATTTTACTATAATCACTTTACTATATTGCTGCCTCCAAGTTTACATCTCTTCTGTGTAGTAGACCACCCCAAGTCAGTGTTCAGATTCTCAGTCTCAATTCCAAATTCCTAAGAACTCCTTCGAGTGTCTAGTGGTACAGCCATGATTCTGTTACAGGCCAGTCTCTGTACATTGGAGTCTGGGAGGGCAGAGCTGCAGTTACCAGAAACATCGAATGCACTGACATTTCGTAGACATCTACCAGTCTTCCTACTGTTTTAGTACAGGTTTAAGAATTAGAATCTGGCCAGGCTCGGTGGCTCACGCCTGTTATCCCAGCACTTTGGGAGGCCGAGGCGGGTGGATCACGAGCTCAAGAGATCGAGGCCATCCTGGCCAACATGGTGAAACCCCGTCTTTACTAAAAATACAAAAATTAGCCAGGCGTTTGGCACACGCGTGTGTTCCAGCCACTCGGAGGCTGAGGCGGAAGAATCACTTGAACCTGGGAGGCTGCAGTGAGCCGAGACTGCTCCACTGTGCTCCAGCCTCTAGACAGAGCAAGACTCCGTCTCAAAAAAAAAAAAAAAAGAAAGAAAGAAAGAAAATAATTAGAATCTGACCGAGTGCGGTGGCTCATGCCTATAATCCCAGTACTTCAGGAGGCCGAGATAGGAGGATCACTTAAGCCCAGAAGTTTGAGTTCAAAACCAGCCTAGGCAACAGAGACCTAGTCTCTACCAAAAAAAAAAAAATGTTTTTAATTAGCCAGGTGTGGTGGCCTGCACCTTAGTCCTAGCTGCTTGGGAGGCTGAGGCAGGAGGATCGTTTGAGCCCAGGATGTTAAGGCTGCAGTGAGCTGTGATCATGCAGTGGCTGGAGCCACTGCACTCCAGCCTGGGCGACAGAGCAAGACCCTGTTCAGAATCCCAGTATCATCACAACACTCATAAACTTGCTGTTTAGGCGACTAATTTAACCTCTCTGGGCCTCCATTTCTTCAGCTGTAGATTGGTGATGATATCTATTTACGTAGAGGTGTATGATCCATATGTGACCATATAATTATATACTTGGTGCAGCCCTAGCCTGAAGCTTTTATTCCTTTTTTTGTTGTTGTTGAGACAGAGTCTCACTGTGTCACCCAGGCCAGGCTGGAGTGCAGTGGCACAATCAGGGCTCACTGCAACCTCTGCTTCCCAGGTTCAAGCAGTTCTCATGCCTCAGTCTCCCAAGTAGGGATTACAGGATTCCACTATGCCCAATTCATTTTTGTATTTTCAGTAGAGACAAGGTTTCACCATGTTGGCCAGGCTAGTGAAGGTTTTATTAATGAAGCTGAAATTGCCATAGTGTTTTTGTTCTCCTTGCAGCATAATGACAGTGAAGAGGACATGTTTGGTGACTATGATAGCTTTACTGAAAATTCCATTATAGCTCAAGCCGACGACCTGGAGCAAAAATATATGCAACTTCCTGAACATCGGAAACATGCTACAGACTTTGCCACTGAAAATCTTTGCTCAGAAAGTATCAAAAACAAACTCAGCATTACTCCCATAGGCAGCCTTACTGAATTACAAACTGATAAGCACACAGAGAACCAGAGTGGGTATGAAGATGTCACTGTTGAACCTGGAGCTGATCTTTTGTATGATGTGCCCTCCTCACAGGCTATGTACTTTGAAAATTTGCGAAACTCTTCACATGATTCGGATGATCAGTTTATGAAAGAAAGCGATTGGAAGTCATCCTCTCACAACACTGTGAATGAGGAATTGCCCCATAATTGCATAGAGCAACCCCAGCAAAATGATGAGTCCTCTTCCAAAGTCAGAACTAGTTCAGATATGAATAGGAGAACAAGTCTTAAAGATCATCTAAAAAGTGCCATGACTGGAAATGCCAAGGCCCAGACACCAGTATTCTCTAGAAGTAAACAGCTCAAAGAGACTCTCCTATCCGAAGAAATTAATGTTGCTAAGAAAACAATTGAGTCGTCGTCAAATGACCTTGGTCCTTTTTATTCATTGCCTAGCAAAGTGAGAGACCTTTATGTCCAGCTCAAGGGAATTGAAAAATTATATGGTAATGATTTTTGCTGGAATTTAAAAAAAAAATTTCTATTGTTACCATAATATTAGTGCAAGTCAATAGAAGCAAATGCTTTAATGGTCCATACTATTTATAAAAACAAATTATCAGTGGTCTCTCAACCCCTTCCATGCCTATCATGCTGCCACTGAACCTTTATCCTTCCCTTCACAGTCACACTTATCAAACCAGTTATCCTTTCTGTTTCCTCACCTCACATAATTCCTCTAATTTCTCATCTATAAGAAAGGAATTGCCAGGCGTGGTGGCTCACACCTGTAATCCCAGCACTTTGGGAGGCCAAGGTGGGTAGATCACCTGAGGTCGGGAGTTCAAGACCAGCCTGACCAATATGGAGAAACCCCGTCTTTAAAAATAAATAAATAAATAAATAAATAAATAAATAAGAAAACAAAAAAGAAAGGAATGGTAAATTGTTTTACAAGTTAGATTCTGGTTCAAGGACATGCCAAATTAGATGTTGGTAACAATTGTCAATAATTATATTGGAAGCTTCTAAGTAAGAACTTCAGTAAATTACCCCACTCTAATTCTGGGTTCATCTGATGACTAAGGTGTCTAAACCCAGTGATACTTTCAATGTTTACCTTATCTGACTTCCCAATAACTTACCTGATGCTAATGACTACACCCTTCTTGAAATTCTTGTTTCTGGACCTCCCTACAACCACTCCTGTTTTTTTACTCTGTGTAGTGGATCCTCAGTTTTCTTAGCTGATATTTCCTTGGCTGGCTCTGTCTTCTCTACCAAAACTTAGTTGTTGCAGTATGTTTTCACACTCACATGTCTTGAGTGAAAGAAGTCAGTATTAGTAATACTGTTGATTAAAACTAAGCATCTTTTTTTTTCTTTTTTTCCCCCTAACCTCCCACCAGCAGCCACAGCCGCCTCTCCCTGCAGGTGCATCCCCACCACCACCCAGATGCTCAGCCTTGTGCTGCGACTCCCAAAACTAAACATCTGCAGTTAAAAGTCAGGGATGTCCAATCTTTTGGCTTCCTTGGGCCACACTGGAAGAAGTATTGTCTTGAGCCACAATAAAATACACTAACACTAATAATAGCTGATGAGCTAAGAAAAAAAATTGCAAAAAAAACACAAAAATCTCATAATGTTTTAAGAAAGTTTACAAATTTGTGTTGGGCTACATTCAAAGCCATTCTGGGCCTCATGAGGGCCATGGGTTGGACAAACTTGTTTTAAGTGCAAAGAAACAGTAATATTAATGTATCTTGTAATGTTTTTCAAAAATCCAGGGTCCTTGCATATATTTCAGATATGTTTCATTTTAGACAAAGAAGGGACACTTGCTGCCATACTGGAAAGTCAGCCCATCAACCTTCTACTTCATAACTTTTCTGGAACTCCTATTAGAATCTTATGAATGATATGAAAAATTGGGTTCTTAGGGAGAAGACAATCAGGTTGGAGAAGCAGAACTACAGGAAACAAAGTCTAATAAAAGACTCTACAAGAATCTAAATTGTGAGGCTCATAGAGCTAGTGGTGTGCAGTACCCTGGAAGTAGGTGTTAACTTACTTCCCTCTGCTTTTCTCCTAGCACCTTGCTTTTTGTTTAGTCTGCCAGAATGAATACCCTGAGGATAGGGCTCTATCTAACTCTTCTTTTTCTTACTTAACTAGCACTGTGCCTGGTACACTCTGGTAGGTTCTCAACTGCTGGGGGTTGTCACTTAAAAACTCAACTTTAGCACTCTGGCCTTAGTTCCTCATCTATAAAAAGGGGTACTTTTTTTGCAAGTTAGATTCTGTGTCAAGGACATGCCAAATTAGATGTTGGTAATGATTGTCAGTAATTATATTGGTAGTTTCTAAGTAAGAACTTCAGTAAAGAACAACTTTTTAAATATTTTTACCTCGAATCTGGCTTAATAACATGACTAGATTAAAGCATAAATACATCTGATAGTTTTTATGAAACTAAAACAGTGGTTCTCAAGTGTGGTTCCTGGACTGCAGCATCGACATCACCTGGAAATTTGTTAAAGCATATGTTCTCAGACACTTCCCCAGACCTGCTGTATCAGAACCTCTAGGAGTATGACCTGGCAATCTATGATCATGGCTCACTACAGCATCAACCTCCCAGGATCAAGCAATCCTCCCACCTCAGCCTCCCAGGTCATGGGAGGCATGCACCACCATACCCAGCTGATTTTTTAATATTTTATAGAGATGGTCTCATTTTCTTGCCTATGCTGGTTCTGAACTCCTGGGCTGAAGCAGTCCTCCTTCCTCAGCCTCCCAAAGGGTTGAAATTAGAGATATGAGCCATTGCACCTGGCTAATCTATGTTTTTGATGTGAAGATGATATAAATATTATTTTGTCATGTTATACTTAAAAATCTGAATTGGATAAAATGTGGCTATAGTTAAGTTATATTTTGGCATAAATATCTAATTTGATAACTTGGATGACACCAATCTGAAGTATTTCTGAATATTCAATATTAAATTTATTTTTGAAGTATTTTTAAAGAAAAAATAGTCACTTGTAATATTTGAGAATCACCCCAAAGCACAGTAAGTTAAAGTTACTTGTAACTGTCATTCAGATATAACGTTTGTTTTTTTTTTAAATAGAGATGGGTTCATATTTGAAATCCTGGGCTCAAGTGATCCTCCTGCCTCAGGCTCCCAAAGTGCTGGGATTATAGGCATGACCCACCGCTTCAGGCCAGTGGTCTGCGTTTTTAACTTAACTGTGTATTGAACATACATAGATCCATCTACTCTTCATTTTTAAACTGTAGAGAATCACATTGGGTGATTGTACAATAATTCATTCAGCCTTTACCCCCGCCACCATGGCACTTTGTTACCTACAAACAATGCTGTGTGAACATCCTGCAAATAATCTTTACATGCTTTGGCTTCCGTTCTGTAGACGTAGAATCCCAGAAGTAATACTACCAGATCAAAGGCAATGTGCAGTTCTAGTTTTGATAATACTAGATTACTTTCCACAGAGATTCTAGCAGTTTATCTTCTCACAACCATACGTGAGAATGACTATTTTTCCCCCACATTAGTCAGCTCTGGATGTTACATGTGTGGGGCTTTTTTTTTTTTTTTTTTTTTGGTAGTTACTTCTTTTTTATTTTTAAAATTTATTTTTCCAACCCAGT
This sequence comes from Cacajao melanocephalus, assembly GCA_963573385.1. Classification (NCBI taxonomy): domain Eukaryota; kingdom Metazoa; phylum Chordata; class Mammalia; order Primates; family Pitheciidae; genus Cacajao; species Cacajao melanocephalus. The sequence continues at coordinate 1,246 of CAUYLG010055135.1, read as the reverse complement.
AGAGAACAGTTGAGCATCTTCTCATGTATTTATTGGCCATTTGCATTTCTTCTTGCTATGAAGTGTCCTATTTTTTTTGCTCAATTTTCTAGTGATAAAACACTGAAGCACATTTTTAAAGACTTTTGATGATTTTCATTTTCAAATTATCCTACAGAGTAATTAATACTAGTTTTCACACAATATCTTGGATCTGGTCTATTTTCATGAATCCCACCTTGCTAAATTGTGGGAATCCTAGTCATGCCAGTTAATAATCCTAGTCTTTTGTGGTTTAAACAGTCTGAACATTTAAAGTGGTTTTTGAGCCATTCAGAGTTCAGGTCTCCATGGAGCTAAAGTTTTTACTGGCTTGTGTAAAACCTAATAGATTTGTTTCCCTCCTCCCCCTACTTCTCTCTGAGATGGCTTTTGGCTGAATGAGGAAGGGAAGCTTACATAATCTCCTTACAGAACATAAGAGGAAGACATTAGAATACACATAGATCCTATACTGTCCCTTTGCTCTTCTGATATCCCAGATGACACTCCTTGTCCAGCAGGCTGCTACCTGCCTTGCTGTAATATTGGACCCAAGTCTGCAGCTGGTGAATAAATGGGCTGGTTGTTAATCTTGCTGCCTAGGCCTGAACCAGGCCCTCACTGGCTGTAGTACTTGCACATTTGGTATTTTGCCATGTAACATTGGTTATAATTACATTTATCCTTATGAGAAGATTGTTCCACAAAAAGTGATTTGATTTTTTTCTTAGAAAACTTTTGAGATTCAAAGTTTGGAAGGCGAAAATAATGCCTTTTTTTTTTTCAATTCCATAGAATGGCAACATACTTGTTTAACATTGACGTCTGTGCAAGAAAGAAAAAATTTAATATATTCCTTGCCAACAAGTGGTGGGAAAACCCTCGTGGCTGAGATTTTGATGCTGCAAGAACTGCTTTGCTCTCGGAAAGATGTTTTAATGATTCTTCCGTATGTAGCAATTGTCCAAGAAAAGGTGTGTGTGTGGGTGTGTGTTTTAAAATAAATATTATTTGCTTATACTTTGACATTAAGATGTGGGAACTAGCATAAATGTAATAACTTTTTATTGTCAAGAAGTACCTCTTTTTTTTTTTTTTTTTTTTTTTTTTTTTTTTTAAAAATTTATTGATATTTTGTGTTGGGTTTTTTGAATGGGCAAAATTTGAAAAAAAAAAAAAAAACAAACCAATAAAAAAAAAATAAAAAGCAAAAACAAAATGTTTA
>CAUYLG010055134.1:0-25634 GCA_963573385.1 Cacajao melanocephalus | reverse complement strand
GGCCCCGGCCTTTTTTAAGAGATGAGGTCTCCCTATGTTGCCCAGGCCGGAGTGCAGTGGCTACTCACAGGCACTACCATAGAACACTATAGCCTTGAATTCTTGGGCTCAGGTGATCCTCTTGCCTCAGCTTCCTGAGTAGCTGGGACTGCAAGGAACATGCCACCATGCCTGGCAATTTTTTTTTTCTTTTTGGTAACAGGGGTTATAGTCTGTTCAATTTAGGTTAAGAATGCTAGGAAGTATACTATGTAATTTGAAGGATTTTATCCATAATGATCAAAATAAAATAAGCTATATTACTTAAATTCTCATTTCTATAGAATAACCTATTCCCTGAAGAAAACATGCAAGCAAAGCTTTAAAAGTATATGATACTGCAGAAAAAAAGTTCATACCTAAAATGGATCTGCCCTATAATTAGGGTGCACTGCCAAAGGGATCCTGTTTTGAATTGCTTTCAGAACAGATTCATGGCATACAGCACAGAGATACATCAAGGGCTTAACATTCATCTCATTGCCAAAGTCTCCTTTTTTTTTTTTTTTTTTTTTTTGCTGCCGCTGCTGTTTCGTTAGTAATCTCCCTTACCAAACATTTTTAATTTTAATGAGTGTTTTAGAAAAAGACTAAATGTATGCAAATGTAATTCTTAAGAGTTTATTAATAATAAACTACCAGAGTTTGCTTCCACTTTGCTCTGAGTTATCATTACAATACTTTAATAAAAAGATAGCTAAGTTATTTATAAGACCTCCTTTTTCTCCTGGCCAACATGGTGAAGCCCGGTCTCTACTAAAAATACAAAAATTAACTGGGCATGGTGGTGTGTGCCTGTAGTCCCACCTACTCGGGAGGCTGAGGCAGGAGAACTGCTTGAATCCGGGAGATGGAGGTTGCAGTGAGCCGAAAGCACACCACTGCACTTCAGCCTGGTGACAAAAAAAGAAAAAAACAAAACAAAACAAAACAATAAAACACCTTCTTTTTCATTATCTCCTACCAAAACATTCTGGAGTAGTATGCTAAAGGAAATCTGAAGTTCATGAAAATATAAACAAACATATAAATAAACAGCCAGAAGTAATCATTACCCTTTCCCAAGAATATGGAAAATTATTCATTTTTATTAAAAGATTCACCTACATTAAAGAGAATAATGCAATTTTGAGTTAAATTACATTTAACTCAGAATTATAATACTGTACTAGCATACAAGTATTCAACTATTTATTAAATGGTTTAACAGCAGTGAGATACAGCCAAAAACAAGGTGAGAGTAATCTATGACAAAGCAGAACATTCCTAACCTTTGACTAAATGGATAGACTAATTATAGGGATAACCTAGAAAGAATTTTATGAAGTTTTGTTTTAGGAAAAACATTTCAAGTACATGAGAAACCCATAGGTGGTGCTCTTATACCAAAAATGGAAGATTCTAATATGGTACTCAAAAATACATTTTGTGAATATTTGATTTCCATAAAACTGCCCAAGGATAAGACATACCACCTATAAATAAGAATGGTTATTTTAAGATTCAATATTTATATTTCTAATTCAATATGTACTTTAATAACATTATTTTAAAGTATTAATGATTCTTCCTAATCAAAAACAAAACCATAGTATCATAAAGTTTCTTCCTGAATTGGTTATAAATACATATATTGATTTAGTTATGCACGTTTCCAACATGACTGAATTTGGAATTTGGCTCCAGATTTAGCCAGTGGCTTTTTATCAACATATTTTTGCATGTACAATATATTGAGTATGCAGACAAATGTACTCCAGCACAGCCATAATGTATTCCTTTCTATATCTAAGAAAGAATACATTTCAAAAGCCAAAAGAAACCATTAAAGCAATTTTTAACTCCCTTTTGGGTTAAGAGTTTGCCTATATATACTGGCAGATTTGGAATTGGAAGACCTACACGCTGTCTGTTCTATCTGCCACTTACTGGCTTTGCATAATGTAAACTACTAAACTTTTTGGGGTACTATTAATAATTTCCTCATGTGTTGAAATAAGGAGTTGCTATTTGAATGCCTCTAAAGTCTATTTCAGCCCTCAATCATGCTCCTCTTCCCACTGTATCTCTGAGAGCTCATCGGGACACATCGATAAAATTTTCATTTTCTTTCTTTGCATTTTCCCTCTGACTCACTGAAACAGACTTTCAATTCTGACTTTATTTCCACAGAAACTATGCTAGCAGGCAAAGGCCATCAGTGACCTCACTGCTAAATACAATAGACACTCATCCCCAAGGTACCTGATCTTTCTGGAACACTTGGCACTGACTATCCAGACTTGGAACTATACTATCCAGATTTTGTGGATATCACCTCTCCTGATTCTCCTTCTAACTCTATTCTGTGTTAACTTTCTAGCACTATATCCTCTGTCCTTGGCCAGCCAGCCAGCCCCTGATACTGGTTTCATGGTTAATTCCAAAGCCCTCTGTTCTTCTTACTGTCAATGGAAGATTTCATCCACGTTTATAATTTCAACTATGGTCATGAGTTTAAAATTTTTAACCCAGAGGCTTTGCATACTCAAATGCCCACTGGACATTCTAACCTCAAATTCAACATGATCAGACCTGTGTATTTCCCAAATCAAATTTCAGAATATCCTATATTCTGAATCTATATTGTCTTAGGCAGCATTTGGTTGATGGAATAGGTACTTAAGTAAAAAAAAAAACAAAAAATTGAAGAATACCACAGGTAATTTGAAGAATTTTCAGGAAATAAGCTACGTCTCACAGAGATTAAAACTGCAAATTTCAGTTAGAAATTGAGCCGCCTTCACCACTTCTTAGGGAACCAAGGCCTGTTTTATCTCTTACACATCTGCCCCGACCTTCCAATGGACCTCCTCTGGGTCTTCCATTTTTTTCCCATTATTTCAGTGCTTTATAAATGACTTCCCAGTCCCAACTTATCATTAATACTTCAGCTCCAGTACCTACTATCACCTGTAATTTCATTTTTCTTAGTTTATTATATTTATACTACTGTTACTCATTTTATATTATAGATTTGAGGTGACTTATTATTAAAATATTGATAAATTTGCTAAAACCTGAGTCTCAGGTGAGGTGCAGTGTCTCACGCCTGTAATCCCAGCACTTCGGGAGGTGGAGGCAGGTGGATCACAAGGTCAGGAGCTCAAGATCAGCCTGGCCAATATGGTGAAACCCCGTCTCTACTAAAAAGTAAATAAATAAATAATTAGCTGGGTGTGGTGGTGCATGCCTGTAGTCCCAGCTACTCAGGAGGCTGTGAAAGGAGGATTACTTGAACCTAGCAAGCAGAGGTTGCAGTAAGCCAAGATCGTGCTACTGACTCCAGCCTGGGCAACAGAGTGAGACTCCATCTCAAAAAACAAAAAAACAAAACAAAAAAATCTTACTCTATTTCCTCACTTGTAAATGGGGATTAAAATACTAGTACACAGGGTGTTCCAAGGATTACATACAATTATTTTGGTAAAAGACACAGCACACTGCTTGCATTATAGTAAATTATCAGTAAACAATATTATGTGATAAGTCAAATCAGACTGGTTGCTAGTAATGTCTGAAATGCTGTACTGAGATGGCAACTAAGGCTGCGTTCAGGCTAAGTGAGAAAGAGTACAGTGACTGAAAGAGAACGTGTGACTGTTTACTTAGTTAACTGCTGGGTACCATTACGCACTGGAAAGAATGAGAAATTCTGTCATGATTAACTACTTACCTGACACAGATAAAAGCTATGGGAAGGATAGGGTTTGGACACAAACTCACAAAACTTTAGGAACTAAATCTCTTTTTGTTTGAGATCAACATCTTTACACGGTTTAGGTGGTTTGAACTTCATCTTTCTACCTTTTGACTATACTCTGTTTAAAATACATCAAACTTGACCTTCTTTTGCTTATATTCATTCTATTCATACCTTTTCTAATGCTTAAACATAGTTATTTCAACTATGGTCTGGCTAATTCTTCCTTAACAATTAATTTATACGTAATTGGCAAATAAAGGAATCTTGTCAGTACAATGCAAAATTGTGTAAGATCTTATTCCCAGCATGCCAATGATTTGAAATAACCAGATGTAGAAGTTTTCAGAGTTTAAGAAAAAATATGAAAACCCTATAGAAACTGCGTTTCTTTATTGCAAAATGTTTTTTTTTTTTTGTTTTGTTTTTTTTTTTGGCTTAAATAACTGCTTGGCTTTTTTCTACATTAAGCTATCTTGGGAAATTGCAAAGTGCAGATGGAAATGTGAAGACATCACACTACCATGAAAACAAAACACCTTAATTGATGAGGAATATGCCTGAAGTATATTTTTATTATTGATTAAATTGGTCTCTATTAGAAGCAAATATTGTTAAGGGGGGAAGCATAAACCTATGCATATATGGCTGCAGAATATAGATTGATTCTAATTGTAAATGTCCACAGTTATTTGACAGTGCTAGTATTTGGACTGATATTTTATTTGCTAGGGTTATACTTAAAAGGTATGTAGTCATAAGTGACTACATAAGTGATCTATGCCAACACTACTTTTCTCAGAAACCCTGTCTTTGTTCATTTTGCTTCCTTAATACATCTTTTAATTACTAGTATCAACTTTTTAAATTTACTTTTTAAATTTTTTTATAGAGATGGGGGTCTCCCTATGTTGCCAAGGCTGGTCTTGAACTCCTGGGCTCAAATGATCCACTCTCCTTGGCCTCCCAAAGTACTAGGATTACAGGCGGGAGCTACCACACCCAGCCAGTATCAACTTTTTGTTTTACAAAAATCATCTATCTAATTTACTTTGGTCAGTTATCTTTAGATATAAACAAATATTCAAGTACTTTGGATAATAACGATCTACATCTCTACCTTTTATAAATTTCCCATAACCTCAGAAATAGAATTCCCCAAATTAAAGAGGTCCTAAATGTTTATTCAAAAGATAGTAACTTTCAAACATGGATAGCATCTTCTTAGTAGGAACATATAGGTTATCTGACTAGCCCCCCAAAAAGCCTATTTAATTTACACTGGATCTAGTGTATAGGACATCTGAAATGAAAAAAAGAAAAAAAAAAGACAATGACATTATTATAATCCTAATGGTTAAGCCATATGAAAAGATAAACTGAATACATACTTTAAAAATCTATCATGTATGCTGTCAACTGAGAAAGGGAGAATTAACTAAAGAATCAATAGGTAGATATTCACTGATGGAGTTCTTAAGATTTTGGTATTAGTTTTCTGGTTTAAAATATAAAGATCTCATTGTGTAGTTTAGAAAACAGGGCGAAATTAACTGATAGAGAAACACTGATTGGCCGGGTGTTGTGGCTCACGCCTGTAATCCAAGCACTTTAGAGGCCAAGGCGGGTGGATCACCTGAGGTTGGGAGTTAAAGACCAGCCTGACCAAGATGGTGAAACCCCGTCTTAAAAAATGATCAAACAAACAAACACTGAAGACCTCTTCATGTTTATACTGATGCTATGCTAATAATTCCACAGAAAAGCATAAAACTATGGTTTCAAAACTATATTAATGCATCATACTTATTATCTTAAAATCAATTATTTAAAAACTTGGAAGTGCTCAAACAACCTCCATCAAGAGGATACATGAAAGAGGGACGATCACTTCAAAATGTCAAACAAACTGCCTTGCAATTTGAGATTTCAGTTTCAAAATACGTAAAAAGTTATGGAAAAAAATACATAAGTAAAGATATTCATAATTAGAGCTGAACTACTGTCAAAGAAAAAACACAATTTCCGGTTCCACAGACGAAGAACTGGGTTTTTCAAAACTGACAAGAGTTAATACTTTATGACAAAAAGTAGCTGAGACTAAAAGTTACGTGAAATCTTTGTGACTTTGATTTTAATAAATCACAAAACTGAAACGCAAGAAAATGTCAGTTATGTTTTCTGACCACCTAACTTCATAAGAAGGGCACAAAAGAAATAAAAAGAACTCATGCCCTCATGGAAATTATAATTTTATAACAATGATAAATGCTTTTTAACTGAATCCAAGAAGCATATAACAGTTAATATGACAGCATATCAGATAATACAGTACTACATGATATAATGCATAACAAGTAATTATAGGTAAAGTATCACATGTTCAGTCAAACGTGGTGTTATTAAACAGAAACAAAGGCCCACCAAAAACCTACATTATATAAATATAGAACAGGGAAGGTTATTAACTTTGAACAAAGGATTTCCTTCATAGAAGAGAAGTTGGTAGACCCACAGTAAAAAACATACTCTAAACTAGTTAAAAGAATTTAATGATTCAATTCTATAGACACTAGTCAAGCCACAGCAGACCTACTACAAAAGGAAGTGATGTGATCCAAGCATTTTGTAAAAGTTACTGAAGGAAGAGAAACCAGTGAGGCAAAGATCACCTAAAAGACAATTATAAAAGCTCATCTTTTTGTACCATTTTACTTTGTGAAAGTTTCAAGATAGAGCATGCTCACTCTGTTCATAAGCAAAGGATAATAGCATATATAGGTAATGGTGGTCACTGTCATTTGGCCATCTCATTTTTCAGAGTACTGTATAGAGTGTCTTATAAATAATATTAATTCTATTACGGCTGATGAGTACAAAAGCAGTTCCAAGTGTTGAAAACTAGTAAGAAGGATTTGATTCCAATGGAAATAAATGTACTTAAAAAACCCCATCATCTCCAAAATAAAAATTTGGTAAGCAAATGGTATCTGTTGAATGGCCATATGAAATGAGAGTAGGAATTATTCTGAAAGTTAACAAGTGAATCATTCAATACAGGGAAAATATTATGCTTCTGCAAACAACAAAAGGCACCAAAACATGGAAAATTTGGAGTATATAGTTATTAGCATGAAAATAAGATACCTCCTGGCCTATTGTTAATTTAGGAAAATAATAACAATTTGAAAACGTAAAGCCTAAGTATGTATGACACATAGTGCTGAGGATAAGATTTCTGTTTCAAGTCAGAAATTTCTGGTTTCTAAGTCCGAGGACTGTAAGTATCATCAAAGTGAGGCATGTATGCAGGCTGGTGGATCCTTGGCTGATGATAATGTTATAAAATTACCTAACACTTACTGAACTGTTACTACCTGTCAGGTACTTCCTTTTCTCATTTAATACTTATTATTATTATCCCCATTTAACAAACACATAGGAAAAAAATGGAGGCACAGAGAAATTCGGTAATTTTCCTAAGGTCACAAAAAAACTGTGTCAGAGCTGGGATGGAACCCAGGCAAGAGGCTTCATAAAAGCTGTATTCTTAATCTCTAAGGCAAACTACTGCCCACTAATGAACTCCCTATGACATATGGAAAAATTTCCAGGGAAGTGAAAGGGAGTCGCTTCAATAGCATTTAAATGACAAAAGTGATCTATTCTGGAAAAATGAACTGTTGGTCCTACATTACCCTGGATAGAAAGGATATAGGGTCTATAATAATACAGAAAAAATAAGTATAGTTAGTTTTAAAGGTTCTAAAGATTGATTTTTATTTGCTACACATTATTGAGGAACTATAGGGAGGACTGATCAGCTTCTTAGTATCTTTGGAATTAAAAAATATTTCATAAACAGCATTCTAGAACCTACTTTTAGTGGTAAGAGAACATATATACATAGTTAATTATGGGTAAGATGCTTGGGGCAAGGAGTAGAATAGTAGCAATAAGGGGAAGAAGTGGAGTCTAAGGGAGACATTTCAAAGGAAATAACAATGGACAGATACTGAATATTGGATAGTCTGTAAAGCATGCATGTTCAGCATAGTCTGTGGGCCACTGAGAATACAGGGCAAGTGACTAGCTGTTGGAATCTGCAAGAAGAATAACTTAAAGTACTATAGCTTCCCTCTGTTAGACTGTCATGTATAACACAACTGAGTCCTGTAACTTGAACAGGAAACATAAGCCCATGGCTAGAAAGAAATGATGTTGATTCAAAAGTCCACTTCCTGTATCCTGACTGTGTTTGTTGCCTATATAGCGTCTTGATTTCTCTGACCCTCCAGACTCCTTAAATGGGGTTTTCTGACTCCCTGGCAACTGAGCCAAGCTGCATCATAACAGGAATGTCAGAACAGTCAACATTCTGAGGATGGACAGAGTTGGAAGGGGATAGAGACTGGACATGAGTAAGATTTTCTTAGAATTACTCCAAATTTCATTCTTTTTAAAAAAAATAAGTTAGAAAACCGAACTTCTCCCTGTATGGAAATAATTACTGACACTTGAACACAGGTTGAGTATCCCTAATCCAAAATGCTTAGGACAATAAGTGTTTTGGATTTCAAAATTTGAAATATTTGCATATATATATATTGGTTGGGCATCCCTCATCCAAAATCTGAAATGCTTCAATGAGTATTTCCTATGAGCATCACGTCAGTGCTTTAAAAGTTTCAGAATCTGGAGCATTTCAAATTTCAGATTTTTAGATTAGGGATGCTCAACTTACAGCAATATTTACTAGTCTAAGATGGGAAAGGTTTTAATCATGATTTAAAACGCAAGAATCGGGCAAGCAGAAAAAATTATATTAACCCATCACTCCCACTTAGGACTCTCATTACTCTCAGACCTATTATTAGAAACCACAAGTGCCTTTTGCAAGTAGGACATCTTATATCCAGCTGTTTATAATTTAAATGAATATTCTTCTGGATTAGTACTGATATTGAAGACTGAATGCAACCATATATTTATTCATATTATTCTAAGTGACATTCTTTAAGAACCAAAATATTTTTCTTGGCCATCAGCCATAATTGAGGCAAGTAATTCTTTGGCACCTTGAAGGGTTACATGGCAGTAAAATAAAACAAAGTCAGAAGAGGCACAAAATATAGATAAAGAGAAAAGGAAAAATAATAATAAAAAACAGGGTCATAGCACAGTATGAATAAAGATGAGGAGAGCAAAGAAACCGAATATACCCACCTAAAATGGAACTATCTAGCCAGCTTCACCCCGAAATTTCTTAGTAAGAGTAATTTAGGATTTTGCTAACAATGCATAAAAGATGAATAGAGAAGACTCATCCTTTTTTGTCTTTTTTAAAGCGTTTATGAGGGCAATTTTTTTTTTCCTGCAAGGGTATAAAAATTACTGATATGGTACCTATATTTTCTAATTTTAAGCACTATAGAAGACTAAAATGCTAAAGCAAGCTACTATTATTTCCCGAATGGGAAAAATTAATAATTTTTGAAGGTTACTGTGACTCTGGCTGGAAGCATAAACAGGTAATGCAGAAATCATCACTTAAGCTAACAAACTGGCCTTTTGAGTTCATGATTTTGTAATCCATCTCTATCAGCTTTGACATAGTTTTTAGTATACTCACATCTTCTGGGAATGTTCCAGTTGTTGTGTCCTTTGTCAAGGGCGGTATCCAGAAATAAACAATACCAGAGTATGTTAGCATGAGAAGTAAAGAAGAACTATCATCTGCTTGGTTCTGGATACTGTATTTCTATTACTGCAGTTTAAAATCAAATCACCCCCTTACTTACATAAGGTTATTAGTCAACTGACACCCAAGTACAGTTTGCTCATCCACCAAGTGCCTGGCTTTTGCACAACAGTCTCACAGTATATCCAATTCAAATTCATGCCTTGGCAAAATTACAGATACCTAACATGGTATCACACTTTTAAGAATTATTCCCAAAGTTACAGATCAGAAAAGAGAACGTCAAATGTTTGAACAGAACTTGCCTTTTTACTTTCACTAGGTTTGGCTCACTCAATGGAATGGATACATCCATCCAGATGAACTTCACTTCTACCATGTAAGCACTGCACACTCTGTCAAAAATATAACCTGTTCTGCTATAGTTCTGGTACTCACACATGCTGTTCTAATGCTGAGGTTATTGTTTATTATAACACATGACAAATAGTCCTTATCTACAATCCTTGGGACCAGAAGTATTTTGACTTTTTTTCAAATTCTGGAATATGTACAGATATATACTTACTAGTTGAGCATCCCAAACCAAAAGTCTAAAATGCTCCAACGAGCATTTCCTTTGAGTGTTATGTCATTGCTCAAAAAGTTTTGGATTTTGGAGCATTTCAATTTTTGGATTTGCAGATTTGGGATAGTCAACCTGTAATGTAACATAAATAATGTATAACTATTTTGCTATAAATACATAATTATTCAATAAATATTTGATATATAAAATTGGTTACAATTATATAAGATAAAGATGTTTCATATAAGACATTGGCCATAAGATTAAATTATAGAGTATATAATATGGAAATAATACCACCATTAGTTTCCTTTCCAAAACTTAAGGGGAGTTCTGTACTTTAAAACTTTTAAGTGTCTTAGAAGTAAACTCTCCAAAGGTAGACAATGACTTTAAAAATTATATTAGTGTCCTATAGTAATGTTGTGTATTTTTTTTTTTTAAAAGAACATACTCTGTCTCGTATTCCCCACTCACTTTCTTCATATGAAGGATAGCTTCTTGGGTTCATACTACGTTCTTTTTTTATATTCTGAAATCCTAAAAACCCTAATGTATTAATAACCAGCTAAAATGTAATAAGCCTTCTTTTCTTCACTTGAAACATGGATGAAAGACATTTTTATAATGCTGGTCAAAAGAACTAGTGAAATTCTTCTTAGTAACTTTAACAAGAGGTCCAGGTACCTGATTGAATAATTGTAAAATAATATTAAAATTACGTAAGAAAGGTGCAAAGGACCACTTGATCTGCTACTTATTCATGTAACTTCTCTATATTTAAAAAATAATTGTAAACTTCTATCAGAGATAATTACAATTTAAGCTTTATTTCCTTTCAGATTCTTTATTTGGAAGATCTTAAACATTCCAAAATAACAAAAGTTGTATCAGACCAGATGTTCTTGCAAAGGAAAATTTCAATATACCATGTTATAATATTTAAGCCTAAAGCTGTGGTTAAAAACAAAACCCATTTTAATTTAGTGCTCTACATTATTACAAAATGTTGTTAACGAATCTCAAAGCAAATGTATTGCAATTTAGAAAATGTGTGCCTATTATAAGGCCACAACCAAATTATTAGTTGTAAAGGCATACAAGATTAGCAATGTGCTAGGCCTTCAAATATTAGAGTGGAAACTATAAAATGCAAATACATAAAAGCAAGAAAGGATGATGATTTTGATAGGATAAAATTCTGACAGCATAAACAATACTTAAAAACTATCTGAAGTCTATTTTATATACTCTGCTAATTCAGTTAATATGAATAAGGATTAAGAAATGAACTTTCCAAGCAAATATTCTCTCTCTCAGCTCTCAGAAATGTCAGCTTTGCCTGACAAAAGATTCTAAGTCAAATGCAAAGTAGACTCAAAATCAAGCTAACCTCAGATAGAAACTTCAGCTATCATTAAAAGGTAGGAATATTTGGAAGTCGTATCACTGGTAATTGGAAATACCATGTTAATCTTCATATGTAAAAAAAGCTTCTGCCTGAGAAAGCAGCAAGCCTCAGCATGTATTTCTATTAGCAACCAGAAAATCTTTTATAAACTTCAGGCTAGTTTTTGCCAACTATAAAGAAAAGCAAATCCCATTCTCTTATTCTTTGCAACGTTACAACTCCAGGCCATGAATCAAAAAGAAAAGAAAATGGTTACTTTAAAAAAAAAAACAAAACAAAAAAACATTTCCAGGAAAAATAAAAGGTTGAGACTTTAATGGAAACATAATAAGAAAAAAAGTTAAGCAAGAAAAAACATGATTATATTGAAAATAAATGTAGACAGCTGTGTAAACCAGTACATCCTTTTTGGAAGGCAATCTGTCAAAAAGTTTCTAGAGTCATTATTTTTGACCTGTGATCCAGTAATTTTACTTTCAGAAATGTATGCTAAGGAAATAGTCTTAGAAATAAAAAAGGCTAGATATACAGTCGATCTTTGAAAAATGGGTTTGAATTGTGTGAGTCTACTTGCATGTGGATTTTTTTCAATAAATACATTGGAAATTTTTTTGGAGATTTGTGACAATTTGAAAAACTTGCAGACAAATCACATAGACTAGAAATTTTGAAAAAAATTAGGTAAATCATGAATGCACATATATGTAAAATACTAGTCTATTTTATCATTTACTACCATAAAAAATACACTACCCTATTATAAAGAGTTACAATTTATCAAAACTTACACAAACACCTGCAGACCACACACAGCACCATTTACATTCAAGAAGTGTAAAGATAAGTACTATGTCGCAACTGAATAAAATTAATTATAGACATTAATACTTCTGTAGCCACTTCCTATTTTGGTGAGCTCAATTTGCAAGTATCTGCTTAAATCACTGTGTGATGCTAATCATCTCCATGTGAGCAGTGGTCTCTCCAGTAAATTGTGTGTCACAGTATAATGTGATCTCTGGTGGTTTTTTTCATTGTGTTTAGTGCAATACCATAAAACCCAAATAACACCATGGGATCCATAGGAAGTGCCACTGGTGATGTTGCAAGTGCTCCCAAGAAGCAAACAAAAGTACGAGAAAAAGCTGCATTGCTTGGTATGTACTGTAGACTGAGGTCTGCAACTGCAGTTGCCCACCTCATCAGACAGATGACTCATCTGTAAATAGATAATGTAAACTTATGGTATCAATAAATACAGTAGCATACTGTAAATGGATTTTCTCTTATGATTTTCTTCATAACATTCTCTTTTCTCTAGCTTACTTTAAGAATACTACATTTAAGGCTGGGCAAGGTGGCTCACACCTGTAATACCAGGACTTTGGGAGGCTGAGGCAGGCAAATCACTTCCACTCACAAGTTCGAGACCAGCCTGGGCAACACGGCAAAACCCTGTCTCTACAAAAACAAAAATTGGCTGGGCATGGTGGTGTGCACCTATAGTCCCAGCTACTCAGGAGGCTGAGGTGAAAGGATGGCTTGAGCCCAAGAGGTGGAGGTTGCAGTGAGCTGAGATCATGCCACTGCACTCCAGCCTGGGTGACAAAGCCAGACACTGTCTCAGGGAAAAAAAAAAAAAAAAAAAAAAAAGGGAAAGAAAAAGAATACAGCATTTAATATATATACTGTACATAAACTTAATTGAATGTTTATGTTATTGTTAAGATTTCCAGTCAACAGTATGCTACTAAGTACTTAAAACTTTTGGGGAATCAAAAGCTATATATGAATTTTCCACTATGCAGGGAATTGACGCCCCTAACCACCATGTTGTTCAAGCATCAACTGTATATGAACATGTCTCTTGAGCATGATCCACATCAGGCAAAATCCATTAGAAACAAACCACTGCAATGAAGTCACATGATGGAAATTTTATGCAGGCATTAAAATAATGAATATGAAGACTAAGAGCAAAATGTACTCTATAAAGTGTTAAATAGAAAGAGCAGGAGATAAAACTGGGGATAATTTAAATGCATATACAATTATTTTTAACATATGTACACAAAAAGGACAAATAAAAAATTTAATATACTATTATTAATTATTCTAGGAAGGTAGGGTTAATGGGTGATTTTCTTAATCTTTTTGCTTTTCTCTAATTTTCCTAAATGCTTAATGAAACTTGTGTAATAAATAGAATTTGTGAAAACAAATAAAAAACTTGATTTAGAAGTAATCAAGAATAAGGAGAACATAAATTATTTCTAGAATATCCTGATTAAAGTCAATATCATAGATTACAGAGTAAAATTCAGTTTAAAGTAGATATATATTAAAAAATCAAATATGTTTGTTTAATGTGTACCAAGGCCCTGTTAAAAATCAACTTGACCTAAGATACATTTCATTCTATGTAGCAGATGAGCAGTAATTTGGTATTTTTAAACATTTCCAAAAGAAACACATAATTTACACATTTTTTAAAAAGTCATTAAAATGGCCTTTCTACTCTCTCATGTATACAATTAAATTACTTGCCAGTTTCTGTGGTATAATTCATAATGATTTTTATATATTATTAGATTTATGAAAATGCCATTTGTCTTTTTTCCTTTTTCTTTTTTATATGTAAAGAGAGATTTAAAATTCTGGACCAAGAAAAGTTCTAAATTAAAGAAAAAAGTACAAAAATTAGTATATGAAGACCACATTATAGGTACAGTTTGCACATTTACTTCTGCTATTAAGTGATAGGTTCCTTGAGATAAGAATATTTTACTCATCGCTTACTTCCACCCTTCTTGGCATAAGGTCCTACAAGTGCTTGATACGTGTTAAATGAATTGAATTCACTGCCAACAGGGTGGCTATAAAGCCTGATTTGTTCAGGGCAGTCCTGGTTTTGTCACTGGTGCAGCGTAATTAAAAACAGTGTATTCTTTCACTTTCAAAGTGTCCTGATTTGGAAAATAAATTACCTGATAACACGAGATGCAGACAATTAAAATTCTTCCTAAAATCGTCAATATACTTTCCAAAGTGCAAACAATAATCAAGCAGGGCACTGAGCACCGGCAAATGGAGTAGCAGAGGTTAAAAGAGCAGAAGAGCAGAAATAGATGGCAGCATAGAATACTCAAGCATCTCACCATTTCTGCTGCTTGCTGATCTCAAGAGAAAGCAATTCCTACATTTTGAGATTCTTCCAAAGGCTGGTTCTCTATTTAGACCAGCACTGAAGGGAGCCCTAGTTTCTACTGGGGATGCAAGGATTTCAGAAAGCTTATACTGTCATTACATCTATAGCCCCATACTGGCCACAGAAAAAATGCAGTGAGGGTGGGCACGGTGGCTCATGCCTGTAATTGCAGCATATTGGGAGGCCAAGGTGGGAGGATTACTTGAGGTCAGGAGTTCAAGACCAGCCTGGCCAACATGGTAAAACCACGTCTCTATTAAAAATACAAAAATTAGCCAGGCGTGGTGGTGCACACCTGTAGTCCCAGCTACTTGGGAGGCTGGGGCAGAAGAATTGCTTTAACCTGGGAGGCAGAGGTTGTAGTGAACTGAGATCACACCACCGTACCCTGACATACCTTTGGAGATAGCATCCATTTATTTTTTAAATGATATAAGTGGAACAGATTTCATGTATTATTATTCATTCTATGTTAGAAAGATTTTGTAAGATGAGACCTTAGAAAAAATAAGCCATGAATAAGGTTTTACTCATTTCTGAAATAGAGTATTTTATTGAGGTATAAATATATGTCATTAAAACATACATTTTTATTATGGGCTGAATTGTGTTGTCCCCAAAGCTCATATTTTAGTCTAACCCTAGTACATCAAAACGTAACTGAATTTGGAAAGAGTCTTTAAAGAGGTAGCTAAGTTAAAATGAGGTAGTACGGGTGGTCCTAATCCACTATGACTGGTGTCCTTATAAGAACAGGAGATCAGGACAACACACACAAAGGGAAGACTATGTGAAGACAGTAAGAAGACACCCATCTATAAGCCAAAGAGAAAGAACTCAGAAGAAACCAACCCTGCTGACACCTGGATCTCAGAATTCTAGCCTGCAAAACTGTGAGAAAATGAATTTATGTCGTTTAAGTTACCCAGTCTGGGACATTTTGTTATGGTAACCCTAGCAAACGAATACATATTTCTAAATGTATATCTGAAATTCAGAAGGAAAAAAAAAGATTTAAAAATATAAAACATCTTTACTGCTTTCTTTTTCAAAAAGGAATTTACTTATAGGTATTATCAATCCTCAAGAAGAGCAAAGTAGTCTAATCACAAGCTACAGCTAAAAATAAGTATTATCTAACTCTTGATGAGTTGACACAAAGTTCAGAACATAGTACTGGATCTGTCCAAATTTCTAAATTTTCATAACTTCTCAATATTCTGTATTAATCCACATAACTCAGCAAATCTGCATTTGCAAGTGATCAATGTACACTATAAAATCACACACGGTAAAAAAATGGATTCAAAGGGTAAGAAAGACCCACTTAGATTTTAATGTAACAGAGCACAAAAAGCTCAATGATATGGTTTCAGACTCCACATTGCAACTAACCTTAAAAAAACTACCTCTTTTTGAATTTTGGTATAGTATCACAGAAGAATATTCACAATTCTCTGAAAAAGGCTATTAAAATAATCCTCTCTTTTCCAATTACACATCACTGTGAGGCTGGTCTGTCTTCTAGCATGTCAAACAAAGCATGATGTTGCAAAAGACCGAATGCAGAAACAGATATGAGAATCTATCTTCTTTTAAACCAATCATTACTTTACAAAATTATAAAACGATGCTGTTTCTATTGAGGTTTTTTGAAAAATATATTTTTCATAAAACTATATTACATATTGATGTTAACATGCAATAGGTTACTGTTATTTTTAATTGAACTAATGAGTTTTAAAACAAATTCTCAGTGTTAATTTCAAATATAGTAAATATCGGTTGCTGTAGCCCATATAGACAAAAACTTTTTGAAGTCCTTCTTGTAGACTGAATTGTGTGCCCCCTCAAAGCCCGTATGTGGAAATCCTAATTCCCAATGTGACTGTATTTGGAAATACAGCCTTTAAGGAGGTAAATGATGTTAAATGAGGTCATAAGGTTGGGGCCCTAATACAATAGGACTGATGTTCTTGTAAGAAGAGGTGCAAGAAGGCTCTTCTTGCTTTCTCTGAGCACTCATAGAAAAAAGGCCATGTGAAGACACAGTGAGAAGGTGGCCATCTACAGGCCAGGAAAGAAGTCTCACCAGGGACCAACCCTGCCAGCACTTTGTTCTTGGACTTCTGAAACTGTGAGAAAATTCATGTCTGTTATTTAAGCTATCCTCAGTGGTATTTTGTTGTAGCAGCACAAGTTAGACTAAAACAGGCCTCAGTAGTTTTTAGAAGTTCATAACGTGTCCTGAGACTAAAACTTTTGAAAACTACTGAATTAAACAGTAACCATTTGGTTGTATAAATTAAAATGTTTGCAAACAAACATACTTTATAGTTACAACTTGGAAAAGTAATTATAATTCTCATTAACTATTTGAAATGCAAAGAAAAAGGGAGAAGGTCGTCTTTAAAATAACCTTATTGCTATTTGATATATATAATTATATACCATTTGAGAACATATTTTTAAAAACTGAAACAAACTGTGAAAAAAACTAATTCAGGCACTGAAACATCTGTTTTACATTTTCAAGAAACTAGGCTTGTTTATGTGTTTGACTAGTGCATACTAACCTTTAGAGTATTTGTTAAATCTATTAACCTTCTGAATATAAAGTCAGATATAAAACAAAAGAGCAAACCTTTGGTTTTGCTTCATGTGAGGAAAAAGAACCAATCGAATTACAAAATGACACAAAGAAGTCAATCAACGGATTGATAAATACACTAAGTACAGTTTTTAACCACACAAAACTTACCAATATAGGGAAATAATAAATGAACAGTAAGAAAATCTATTTCAATATATGCAAAAATAATTATTTTAGTTCTCCTAGTAACTGTGGTTGACATAGCAAAAACCTGTGGAACTCACCTAAGAATAAAAATTTTAGTAGTTATAAGTCTTTAAATAAAGTTATAAAGAATTATAAGTTACATACGCCTAGATGAGTGGAAAAAATACATTTGCCTCAACGATGAATTTCTGAATTTTATGAACACCAGTATATTGAGTTGCTTTTAATAGCAAATAAACTGTGCACTCAAATACAATAGTTTCATGTAGAATAGTACTATAATCTAAAAATCAAGCAAAAAGCTTAATTTCTAAGGCTCTAATCCTAGGGAGAGCATTCAAAATCACATTTCAATAAATTTCATTTCACATAACTTTGTATGGAAAGAAAATACTAATTCAACTTGAGCTAACTTTTCTCTAGCTTCAATGTTTGTATGAAAAAATAATTATGCAGTCCTTTTGGAAAAGTATAATCAATCCATGGGCATGCAAGTATCAGTTTTATCTTAGGAGAATTTGTCCATGTTCCAGTTACTTCATTCCTTATTACATGCTGCAAAAAGCAGTAATAATTTTTATAGCCAAATATCACTTCGTAAGATACCAGGTGGCTTTCAATATTTACCATATAAGTCATGCGTGAAATTTAAACATTACAAAAAATGACTTACCAGTTGACACTCCTGAAATATGCACATTTTCAGAATGTTCTGCAAGAGCACCATTTCCTAAAATTAAACATAATGAATAAACTAATATCCAAGATAAAATTTATAAATTTTTTTCAGATCCTCCCTTTAAGAGAAACAACTACAGAGAGCTAGGTTTAATATTGAGAAAGTAAGTTAAAGTTTCTTATAATAATCTTCAAAACAATACTAAGAAGCTCAAAATCATAATAATAAGGAAAACAAACATTTTGGAAATCTCAACAATGTAGTGTTACATATCAAGGTCAAATAGATAGATCTGATCAACACCAGTAAAAATATTTTATCAATTAATAATCAAAAGGGAAGTCAGTACTACTACAAGAAAAAAGAGAACACAGCTTGTTAAAAATAGCATTCCCCTAAAAGCACGTCCAAATCAGCCACAAGCCGGTGTAATTTCTGTTAGGGCCATACATGTTGGTACTTAAAAAAAAAAAAGTCTTGCATTGTCTTCTAAATCTTCAAAAAATCTTTATTCCCTCAAATTGGTGTAAACAATGTCTCCTCAGGTATTTGTCTTAAAATTTTGTATTTAATACATCATTAGTTCTAAAGGTTTCTCTCTCTACCCATTAGTTGGATCTGGCATCACAACAGCTCAGAAACTGAGCAGAGAGAGAAAGAGTTCTCCTTGGAGTCAGGTGGGGAAGGGACTAGTTGGAAAAAGCTTAGAAGGCAAAATCAGAATGTTCTTTCATGGTTGGGAGTGGAGAAAATAGCAAATACTGTAATTAACAACTTTTGTTTACAACTATCACACTTCCATGATTGCTTGAATATTGTAGAGCACCCCCCTATCCCAATGCACTAAGCTGTAGGAGAACAGAATCTGTGTTTATTTGGCTCCCCCTTGTCGGCACAGTTCCTGGTACAGAGGAGGTGCACAAATAGCTGACAGATGAATAAATGAGGGATGCCCTGATGATTAAAATGAAATCATGCCCATTAAGCACTTGATACAGTGCCTGGCACGTAGCATTGAACAGGTGTTGCTTTTTGTAACTGTGTATATTATTACTATAAGGAAAAATAATAGTGATAAAACAATATTTTTGGTTCCACTACAACTATACCCTTCAACATGAAAAGATACGTTATGTTTCCCTCAATTAAGAATGAAACAGTGGAAATGATGAGATAGGTGGGAAGGCCATATTAAGTAACAAATAAATGATTACATTTAAGTACTGTGCATTGATACCACAAAAGGGAATTCTTTTTCTTACTTATTGTTAAAGGCCATACATAAAAAATTGAAATGACTAGAAAGAGTGTCCCATTTCTTTAACACACACAACTTATAAAAACAGGCAGCAGAAACAAAATATGAAACCGATTCAATAAAACACCTAACAAGGTTTGCCAGAGGTCATTATAAGCTACCTAAATCCTTGCCACTCACAATTAGACTAGCGGTACTGGCCACCGTGGGACTGTGTTAGAAATGCAGACTCAGGCTCACTCCAGATTATGGAATCTGAGTTTGCATTTTAACAAGATCCTTCTGCACACTCAGCGATCTATATGAACATTAAAGTTTGAGAAGCACTGGTAAGGTTTTGGCTTAAATCTTCTACTTCTGTATTATATACAGCTACAAATTATACCTATGTAATCTCTGATACTAAAGTTTCCAATATCTGTAAGACTGCATATTATGCTCAGGAAAGTTTTAATATCAGATTTTATTTTTTTAAAAAAAGAGACAGGGTCTGACTACATTGACCAGGCTGGACTAGAACTCCTGGGCTCAAGCAATCCTCCCATCTTAGCCTCCTGAGCAGCTGGGACTACAGGAGTGTACTACCACACCCAGTTTAGATATATTTTAAACATGAAATCTTTTGCCAGTTTGGTAACAGAGGAAAAATAGTCAGAAGGCAAAAAAGCAGCATAATGTAATACTGAAGATTGTGAATTCTGAGCTAGATTGCCAGGATCCTAAAACCAGCTCCATTACTTACCTGGTGTGCAATTTAGGGCAAGTTACCTAATCTCTCTGTCCCTCAATTTCATCTTTTAAAATGGAGATAATACCTACCTTATAGGGCTTAGTGAAATTCTTTATAATAGTAAAAAAAAAATCTGAAACTATTATCAACATGTACATGAATAAACTGATATATAGCCTTATCATAGAAAATTCAATAAACTGAAATAAATTTATATGTATTAACTTGGATAGATACACAAATTAAAAATGTTTCGGATGAACAGTAAAGTATGATTTAATTTTAACTTTAAAATTATGTATGTATAATTTATAATATGCAGATGTTAAACATGTCATATGTATGTCTACGCATTTATATAAACACTGATGAGCCTAAGGGTATACACAAACTGTGGAGGAAAATCTCTGGAACTGGAATTAGAGAGGAAGATTTGTATTGTATACTTGAGCATTGACCAAATATGTTACAAACAGGCACAGATTTCTTTAAAAATTTTATTTATATTACAAAAAGAAGAGAAACAGGTGAACAGAATATAGCTCATTGCCATCATTCTGGATAAACAGAAATCTGATAAATACCATGCTAATTATAAAGTATTAAAATTTCATTAAAGTATCAATGATTTTAAAAACTGGTAACACTTTAAAACAGAAAATATGATACTGCTAATTAATTTCCCATTCATTTACTCTAACTTAAAAACAATCCTATTTAGAAGGTAAAAAAAAAACTGATAATTTCTGTTAATATCAAAGTGATGTTTCTGCTTCTGAACATCACTTGAAGAAGTGAGCTACTTAATTTATGTGTACTGCCACTCTAAAAAATATTTTTACAAAGATGTCGCTTTCAATTATTTCTAGGTTACCAGTAGATAGCCCAAAGAAAATTGCTTTGCTAATAACAAAGCAAATTATATTCTCCCTAATGTCCCTCTCCCAATCCCCAAGAAAAGAAAATTTCATATGTATGAATATGAACACGCACCACCAACCTTACTATGACTACAGTGTTCAAATGCAGCCATTTCAGATATTTTTTCAGAAGTCACCATTTAGAGGTAGCAAATGCTGAAAAAAAAACATAATCTGATAAAACATTACTTAACTACATTAGCAGCTAATTATTTAATGAACCAGTTAAGTAGATAACCGCTAACAAAGTTTTTTCAAGTAAGAAAAAGTTTCATTATCATCTAAATCAGAAAATAGTTTGTTATGACTATATTTTGGTTTCACTAATTAAATACCAAGAAGTAATCAATCAGCCCCACTTATTGCTTCCTGTAGTTTTGACTGCAATATGAGAGAGAATCAACTAAAATAAATGCTATTTTAGGAAAGAAACTATACAACCGTGATATGGAGTTTGAGTTCTAGATTCAGACTTAGGTAATAAAACCCCAGTTCTAATATTTATATAGTCATGAACTTTAAATGACTTCTAAGATTCAGTTTGCTCACTTATATAATGGGGATATTATCATAAGAGAATGTCTAAATTTATTGTCTCTGTATCCCTGTTGCTTTATTATCTGTCTTCTTTTATATATTGCTGTCCTTTTTATTTAAGAACTAAAGTTCTTAAAGAATAGCTAATAAATACACCTAAGATTTGATACATATGTACCAGCCAAATCCTAAGTGCCTTACAAGTGTTCACCCAGCTAATCCTTAAAACAACAGCTCATTTTACAAATGAGAAAACCAAAGCTTCTAGCAGTTTGGTAATTTTTTTTCAAAGAGCTCGTAATTGGATGGATTGAACATTCAAATACAGTCATTAAAAAGTCTGTATTCCTCACTTCTTAAAAAGAATTCAGGTTCAATACTAATTCCCACGACACTAAAAAGTTTGTGTTCCTTACTTTGTTTTAAAGGATTCAGACATGAATACATTTCTTATAAAAGAAATAGTGCTTAGCTCTCAGAATTAAAATCTACCTGCCACAGCATTCCAATTTATAAGAAAAACATTGGTTTAAAAGTTAAATGACTGGCAGCTACAAGAAACGAAAATGCTCAGCATACTACAATTTGTTTTCTACTGCTCAGTGAGAGTAGTTATCAAACATAAACACATATATACACACATAAACCAAAAAAGCAAAGATGGTTCCTATTTTATTGTACTTAAGGAAAAAGTTCATAATCCTAATAGGGCTTGCCAAGCTCTCCACAGTCTGATTCTTCCTAACTACTTCTAAAGCTTTAGCTCTTATGATCTACTTTCCCATTCTATCTCTTCTTTCCAGTAATAACGGATGTCTTTTCGAAAGCTATCAATTGTCTTTCTTGCCCTTGGATTTTCACTAAACATTATTTCTTTAGGGAGGTATCTCTTGATTCTCCTGCACTAGATTAGGTCATTCTGTTATAGATTCCTTTAGTATCCAACACTGTCACTTTTTGAAAATTTATCACATGTTTTATCTGTGTAATGCCTATATTCCTTACTAGATTGTAATTTTGGGGTGTAACTAATGTTAGTATTAGTCCAATTAGATAAGAATTGCTTTTTTTTTAAAAATAAAAAAGTAATTTTGAGGTGTAACTAATATTAGTAACTAATATTAGTCCAATTAGATAAGAATTGCTTTTTAAAAAAAAAAAAAAAGTAAAACTGTGTCTACGTGCAGATAGGATTTTATATCTACTTGGAAAACCTAAGATAGTCAATAGAAAAATAATAAGAACAGGAAAATTTAGTAAAGTCATAGGATATAAAATAAGCATAGAGAAATCAAAAGCCTTCATAAATACAAACGATAGCCATTTGGAAACAGAGCAGAAAACCCCATTCTCAGTTACCAAAAAAAAAAAAAAAAGATTAAAAAAAAAAACTCATAAAACTGCTGCTGGTCATAAAAGAGGAATTAGTAACAGATCAGCAATTCTGCTGTGAACAATTAAAAAAAATGGAGAAAAATATGTTTAAAAAAATTCAGACACTGGACAACAGGCAGTGTAAGATTGTGATCCCTGAGAAAAAGGAAACAAATAGAGGTGAGCCCTACTACTGCTCTTTCTGCCTGGAGGCTTCCTGGACTCTGGCATATTGAGAGAGAACCCAAGCAAAGCAGGGAGATCTTGCTAAACCAAGGAGACAGAGATGACAGCTTAGAGGTGCTCAGGCAACAGAAACATTAAGAGAACCAGTATGTTTTTTAAAACAACCACAACAACAATGAAACACACACACACACACACACACACACACACACACACCCCAAAATTTTCATCACAGTCCTAGTCTTAGGCTGAATGTTAAGCTGCACATATGTAAGGTGACGCCATATAACAATAGGCAAAGAACTAGTAACGAAAGCTTAAATAAACACTACCATCCCACAAATCTGCAAGATGCTAAAGTCTGACCAGCAAGAGAACTCCAAAGTGGAGAGACCTTGATAAACACATGGGTTTTACAAGACCAGGAAGTCCACCCACACCTTAAGAGTAGGGCTAACGTAACTGCCAAGTAAAAGCTACTCTGTAACCGTCCTAGCGAAGCTGTAAAACAAGCTTCAGCTGGAACTCTCAAAAATTGCCAGTGGGAATATAAAATAGTACAACCACCTTGGAAAACAGTTCTTTCAAGATGAACATATGCTTATATAACCTAACAATTCCACACCTAGGTAAGGTTAATGAAAACATATCAAAAAGACAAAAAGGAATTCCAAAAACATACGGAGTAAAAGAAGAAACACAAAAGAATTCATTCTGTATGATTCTATCACATAAAGTTCTAAAACAGGAAACACTAATCTATAGTGACAGAGAGATCAGTGGTTGCCTGATCTATCTGTGTATTATTTCATCAGGCTGTGTGCTGGTTTCCTCATCAGCCTGAGAAAATAACTGCAGCACCTCAAGGAACCACCCCCAGGGGAAGAGAGAGTATTTGTATCCCATCACTGGCAACCAAAAGCCTTGATATTCATTCTATTTAGAACAGCCTGGGTCACATTCCCACCCCTGTCAAGGAAAACAAAATGGAATATGATGATTGGCATAGGCCTACGAGTGAGGTGTTGAATTACATTTTCTGAAGCATATAAGGGCATTGCTAAAAAGATAAAAAGGAATAACTGGGTGGTAGGCAACCAACAAGTAACTACTATAGCATTTTTCCTTTCAAATAATATCCAATGCCTATCCTTGCACTCAGGATCTACAATATAGGCTCCAAATATACGTCTCAATTTAAATTTCCCATACTCCTTGTGCACCAAACACATTAGTCTTCTGCCCTGTTTAAAAAACAAAAACAAACACAACCACCACAACCCACAACCCCAAAAATCCTCTTCTCTCTACATCTTCACTGATCAATTTTTAGAGAAATTTCAAAGCTCAATTAAATGTTAACTCAGCCATAAAGCTTCTGGAGATCACCCCAACCAGAAGTAACTTAAACTCCTATGGTCAACATTTTGCATCCTTTAATGAATGAATGGATTCAGGCATTGACTATTAGTAACTGCTAACAACGGGGGGAAAAAAAAAAAAAAGACGACGAGGCATCAGACATCATGGGCCTCCTAATGGAGAAACCTGAATTTGAGCAAGCCTCTACCTAAAGCAGCACTGTCTAACAGAACTTCCCACATGATGGAACTATTCTATCAAGGCACTGCCCAATATGGTAGCCATTAGCCACATGTAACTATTAATCATTTAAAATGAGCCTCATGTACCTTAGCTACTAAATTTTTATTTTGTTTAAAAGGTTTAAATTTAATTTAACCTTAAATTTAAAATAGCTCCTGTGGCTGATCGCTACTGTATTAGGCTTTATAGCTCTAAATCCATTTACAAGTTTACTGAAAAGGCAAAGGACAGAGGACCATTTTAAATTATATTATAGAGGAACACTCAACAAACTCCAGCATAAAAAACTCTAAATTGTTTCAAAAAATAAACTGCAAATCTTTTTAAATTGCATTTTAGGTTTTGGGGTACATGTGAAGAACATGCAAGATTGTTGCATACGTACACACGTGGCAGTGTGATTTGCTGCCTTCCTCCCCATCACCTATATCTGGCATTTCTCCCCACGCTATCTCTCCCCAACTCCCCACCCCCCGCTGTCCCTCCCCTATTTCCCCCCGACAGACCCCAGAGTGTGATGCTCCCCTCCCTGTGTCCATGTGTTCTCATCGTTCAACACCCACCTATGAGTGAGAATACGTGGTGTTTGATTTTCTGTTCTTGTGTCAGTTTGCTGAGAATGATGGTTTCCAGGTTCATCCATGTCCCTACAAAGGACACGAACTCGCTTCTTATGGCTGCATTGTATTCCATGGTGTATATGTGCCACATTTTCCCTTTCCAGTCTTTCATCGATGGGCATTTGGGTTGGTTCCAGGTCTTTGCTATTGTAAACAGTGCTGCAATGAACATTCGTGTGCATGTGTCCTTATAGTAGAACGATTTATAATCCTTTGGATATATACCCAGTAATGCGATTGCTGGGTCAAATGGAAT
>CAUYLG010055132.1:0-28654 GCA_963573385.1 Cacajao melanocephalus | reverse complement strand
CGTGTGGCTCCTCCGCCGGGAATCTCCTAGTCTGTGGGCAACAAAAATTCGTCTGAAAGTGCGGTGTCCACTCGCTCTCTGCGCTTTCACTGGGAGCTACAATCCTGAGCTGTTGTTAATTGGCCATCTTGGATCTCTCTCCATACATATATATTTTTTCTTTTTCTTTTTTCTTTTTTTTTTTTGATGGAGTCGCACTCCATTGCGTAGGCTAGAGTGCAGTGACATGATCTCGGCTCACTGCAACCTCCACCTCCTGGGTTCAAGCAATTCTCCTGCCTCAGCCTCCCAAGCAGCTGCGATTACAGGCGCCCGCCACCATGCCCGTCTAATTTTTGTATTTTTAGTAGAGACAGGGTTTCACCGTGTTGGCCAGGCTGACCTCTAACTCTTGACCTCAAGGGATCCCCCGCCTCAGCCTCCCACCTGGGACTATAGGCATGAGCCACCGCACCCAGCCTAGATTTGATATATATCTTTGAAAATAAGTATCAAGTATCACTCATATGCTGCATTTTCTTTTATCTGCATGATCTATCAAAAACTGGGAGGTATATTATATACCACAACTATTGTGCTACTACCAATTTTTACTTATATTCATTTGCTTTTTATACTTCAAAACTCTGTTATTTAATTTGTAAAATCTGATTTTAATATCCTCATTGAGGACTGAACCCTCATTTTCAATAGCACTCTTGACTATTTCATATTCTTACTTAATATTTATCTGACAAACTTTTAGTCATCATTTCTTTTTAAAGTTTTAAGTTACTTCATTTTAGCTATGCCTCCTTTAGATTACATATTACTAGATGTCTGTTTTTAAGTTCATTCTGAGGGTTTTTTTTTTTCAGTATTTGCCTTCACTCCCTTCTACTGTTAAATAAGTTTAGTTTTGTCATTCATTTCATCTTTTATATTTGTAATGACTCTGATTTCTTTGTATTTTGTTTTTGTTTACACGGTTCTGTTTTCTTTGCTTTTTCTTTAGAATTTTGATAGTTTTACAAGCTGTTGGGTTCTCTGTGGGCTTGGCTTTATAAATTTAAGTTTTATGCCTGAAGTTGGATTACTCATTACCTCAACTTCTGACATAGGAGTAAAGCAAAGAAATAACACAAAATTGAAGGGAGTGGTTTTCTTTGGGGGTATGCAGTAGGGTAGTATGGAGTGACACACATAGATAAATGCAATTAGGGATATTTGTTTGATATCCTAAGTTGGGTGGTGGGCTCCAGGCATTCATTATACTCATGCTTTAAACTTACGTATATTTCATTTATATTCTCATGTATATGCCAAATGTTAAAGAATAAAAATATAATTGTCAATTTCATAAGTATTGACTTCTTCCAAACCCTTTAGTGTTTTTGTCCCTATCAGCACTCTCTTCCCAATCTCAGCATACACCCGTTTTTCTTGTTACACTCTTGACTTCTTACCCTGTCTGTTTTGGGTAAACCACTATTTTGATAATATGGCTTTTAGTCAAAGACTACCAAAACCAAAATGACATGCACGCAATGATTTCAACAATCCTAAACAAACAAAACCTTATAAAGCGTGTAAACAAGGACTACAGGATAAGACACAAAATGAAAGTATTTTATGTTTGTGTTGTAATATTATGTATTACAATTTTTCCCTGGAATTGTTCTTTGCTACCTCATCATTTAAATTAAAATGTCAACAAAAAACAATAACTATAGCAGTGTAGCCTTCTTACCTGTGCCATGATGAAAATATCACACTATAAAATTTTTTGTATATTATGTTATATTCAAAAGTGTTTTAGATTTTCAAAAGAAAGTTAGAAACAGTCTTTTTAAATTAATGGTTTTGGCAGATTATGAAAGCCTAAAATTGTTGGCAAACTTGCACCTAAAAAAAGTAATTTGATGCTAATTAGCTATTTAAACATGCAGAAGATAAGTGAAGTGAGAGAAAGGAATGAAAAAGAAAGTCAGACTTATCTGAATAGTAACAACACACAGGAAAACAGAATAATTAAGAGCTGGGGAATTAAAATAGTCCTTGTCTCCTCACAGAACAAAAGGGAAAAAATACTCTGAAGTCCTTGTTGCAATGGTATGGAAAATTCGTGTTTGAAAAAGCTGCATGTTTGAAAAATTGAATTTTAAAAATTAGTCCATATTTTAGCAATTCAAACTAGCATCAGAATGTTCCTACACAGAGCAGATTCAATTGGAGGCTAAAGTAAAAGCACCTGACATTTTAGTTACCCTAAGCAGTCTGTCATGGACAAACCTGTAAGTGCCTTTAGGATTTCTGAGGTGTGAAAAACAGCTCTGGGCCTCAGAGTCTAAGGCTGAATCAGAGCTGAAAGTGGACTTTGCTGATCAAACCTCCGTCAGCAACAGCAAATGTTACACAGACGTTGAGACCATTGGGAGAGCTGAGTGCTTATGACTGACATTATTTTTATCTGAACCCCTTCTCCAAATACCAGTGGGTCCCTGGGGTTGCCAAAATAACTTAAATGCTCTTTATAGGAAAAGCTTAGGTCATTTTTGTCAATGTGTTCAACTTGCCAGATTCTTTGAAAGCACCAATTCTTGTCTTCAGTGCCATAATGAAGAATCACTTCTGAGCATTTCTAAATAACAATCATCATGTTACTACATTCAAAAAGTTGTTTAAAGTGTGTCCTTCAGAATAATCATGCTTAAATTCTTCCTTTGACTTCATGTCGCAGTGCACATAGAAATGACAGTGGCCATAAGACATGGAACTGGAGGAGTATCTGGGAGAATTGGAGTGTGTGGCGGGGTGAGAGGAGGTTGTACTCTGGCCATTCCTGAGTATTGCTTTAATCTCTCATCCTCACCAAGGAGCACGAGTAACCCATGGCAGTCTGCTCTGAGAAGACACCACACAGCGTCTTCACATCTTGGGCTGCAGTAGGAGTTGTGGGCTTGTGATTCCCCTCAGTCCAGTTCACCAAAGGTAAGGGACCAGCCCCAGATAATCTGCAGCTGCCATGATGCTGCTCTTCCCATGAGCCAGGCTCCAAGTTCTGCAGCCACAGAGGTTCAGCACTGCTTTCAGGTATATGACAGATTCATGAGAAGTGTTGGTGGCCTCCTGGAAAAACAGACCACCCTCTTCACTGACAGCAAAGGACCAGGCATAACCAGCATAGATCTGGGGATGCCGTCTCAGGAAAGTCAAACAGCTTGGAGGAGATGGACCACCTCATTTTTCTGTTCCACATGGTCCAGCCAGCAATAGCCACCACAGCCTCAGAAGATGTGTTCCTGAGCATCCAGAACCGGCATGTGGTTAGCTCTACAGGCCACACCTGCACAACTACGTGTGGTGCTGCCAACATTTGCTCATCTTTCTTCTCCACGCAGACAGCCACTCACCTGGGCATCAGCTCCCAGTTGGACTCTATCCACAGCAGTGGGGGCATGAACTTCTCATCATGAGTTGGTCCCAGATGACCATATTCAGGACTCCCAAAGGAATAAAGGTTGTTTTTTGTTTTTAAAACCCATCATCCTAATGAATTTCACCCCATGGGCCATTTTGGTGAATGGCTGGCCTTGTACATCATCTGTGCAGGGCTAGGAGCTGCATCTGTCTGACAACCAAGGCCCACCTTCTGCATCTTGTTCTTTCCCAAGGCAAATGCAGAGCCCATTTCCTGCAACACTGGGGTGTGGGTCCACCCACATGCTACTGACACAGTAACCCCAGGACGGACACCCTCTGTAAGTTTGGGGGCTTCTGCTTTCTTGATGTCACTGTGTTTCAGCTGCCCCTTTTCATTTCAACCCCAACTCCACAGATTCTCTTCTGCGGTGATGACTGGGCTGTAGGAAGCACATATACCCCAAACCACTGCCTGCACCTGGACCCCCAACAGGCATCCACTTCTATGGGACACCCACAAATTCTGACTGGGGATCATAGAAAGCATCTTGTTACGTAGGTACTTTTTCAACCAATCAAGTCCCAGCTGGTTGCTCCCAAAATCAAGGCTGCCATTTGCACTTAGAACCTTCACATTTGCTGCACTCCTCGGTGTGTTTGCCTCCGTGATGACTACAGCTGCACCTCCCATCATGTTGGCCACCTGGTCTGCCACGCAGGGTGTTTGCCCCTGCAGGGACTGCCTCAAGTTCCAAGCTTTACTTCTCATGCAGCTTCTTGCCACTGCTGCTGCTGCAGCACTTGGTCCTTGCATTGCTAATAATCACCTCCCTTGCCACCAAAGGGTTTATAATGCCTGCAATAATACAGAGCTGTGATGGTATAAACACAAACACATAGACCAATGGAACAGAATAGAGAACCCAGAAATAAAGATGCACACTTACACTCATCTAATTTTTGACAAAGTCAAAAAAAAAGGAATGAGGAAAAGACTTTCTCTTCAATAAATAGTGCTGGAATAGCAGGCTAGTCATATGCAGAGGAATGAAACTGGATACTTACCTGTCACCATATACAAACATTAACTCAAGATGAATCAAAGATTTAAATGTACAACCTCAAACTATAAGAATCCTAGAAGAAAATGTAGCAAATGCCATTCTGGAAAGAATTTATGACTAAGTCATCAAAAGCAATTGCAACAAAAATAAAATTGACAAGTGGGACCTAACTAATGAGCTTCTGCACAGCAAAAGAAATTATCAATAGAGTAAACACACAACCTGCAGAATGGGAGAAAATATTCACAAACTACACATCTGACAAAGTCTAACATTCAAAATCTCTAAGGAACTTAAACAAATGAACAAGCAAAAAACAATCCCATTAAAAAATGGACAAAAGTCATGAACAGACATTTCTCAAAAGAAGACACACAAGTGGCCAACAAACGTATGGAAAAATGCTCCACATCACTAATCGTCAGGGAAATGCAAATCAAAACCACAATGAGATACTATCTTATACAATGAGATACTATCTTATACCAGTCAGAATGACTTTTATTTAAAAATTAAAAAACAACAGATGTGGGTATGGCTGCAGAGAAAAACAAGTGCTTATACACTGTTGGTGGGAATGTAAATTAATTCAGCCACTGTGAAAAGCAGTTTGGAGATTTCTCAAAGGACTTAGAACTACCACTAGACCCAGCAATCCCATTACTGGATATATACCCAAAAGAAATCATTCTACCAAAAAGACACACACATGCACACATACATCATGGAACGTTCGCAATAGGAAAGACATGAAATCAATCTAGGTGCCCAGCAATGACAGATCAGAAAAAGAAAATGTTGTACATATACACTCACATAGTTTGGATATTCATGCCCACTCAAATCTTATGTTGAAATGCAATCCCCAATGTCGGAGGTAGGGCCTGGTTGGAGAGATTTGGATCACGGTGGCGGATCTCTCATGAGTTGGTCATGTCCTTATAATAGCAAGTGAGTTCTCATGTTATCTGGTTAAGTGTGGGGCACATCCTCCACACTCTTCCTTGCTCCTGCATTTGCCATGTCAAGTGCCTGCTGCTGCTTCACCTTCTCCCTGCAGCCTCCTCAGAAGCCTAGCAGATGCCAGTGCCATGCTTGGACAGCTTGCAGAACCATGAGCCAATTAAAACTCTTTTCTTAATAAATTACCCCATCTCAGATATTTCTTTATAGCAATGCAAGAATGGCCTAACACATACACCATAGACTACTATGCAGCCATAAAAAGAATGAAATCAGAACCTTTGCAGCAACATGGATGCATCCTGGAGGCCATTATCTTAAGCAAACAGGAACAGACTCAAGAATAGAAAACCACATACCTCATGTTCTCATTTATAAGTGGGAGCTAAATATCAGGTACTCATTGAGGTAAAGATGGCAACAGTAGACCCTGGGGTCTGCTAGAGCAGGAAGGAAAAGGGAGGGGGCAAAAGTCAAAAAAACAGCTATTGTGTACTATGCTCAGTACTTGGGTAAGGGGGTCTATCATACCCCAAACCTTAGCGTTATGCAATATACCCAAGTCACAAACTTGCGCATGTAACCACTGAATCTAAAATAAAAGTTGAGGCTGGGTATGGTGGCTTATGCCTGTAATCCTAGCACTTTGGGAGGCTGAGGTGGGTGGATTACCTGAGGTGAGGAATTTGAGACCAGCCTGGTCAACATGGTGAAACCCTCTCTCTACTAAAAATACAAAAAAAAAAAAAAAATTAGCTGGACATGGTGACACGCACCTGTAGTTCCAGCTATTCGAAAGGCTGAGGCAGGAGGATTGCTTGAACTCAGGAGGCAGAGGTTGCAGTGAGCCAAGATCGCGCCACTGCACTCCAGCCTGGGCTACAAGAGTGAAACTCCATCTCAAAAAAACTTAAAAATTAAATTAAAAAGTTGAAAAAAAATATTGTATAATAAAATAAAATATTACACAGCTGTTGTCTACAGATGAATTTCTCATCAGGTGCTGTTAATAGTAGTTTAAAAACCCTAATTTGAAGCAATTTGTCATTGAAGAAAGTGAAAATAGTTTATATTAACAAAAGAAACTATGAGCTACCTCCCATATGTTCTACAGACCATGGAATTCTATAAAACTCCTTTAAAAGCAACATGGGTATAACTAGATATAGTTCAATGGGGCAGTAAGACCACCACCATCCATTATTTAAGGAGAGCCTGTGTCTGGTGACAGTCATGCCAAGCCCCTGAATCCACTTTAATGGTGGAAGTGGGCACAGTGACTTAGGGAGTTCAAGTCCTTTATGAGTAACATTCACTTATCAAACACAGAATACAAAAGGATGGATTGCTTTTCTTTTAAAAAAGCAAAAGATGACTGAAGCTGTATTTGTTAGACTCTCTGAGGTCCTATTTTATAAGTGATTCAACTTGTCCTGTATGCTTTGAAAGTGGTTTTTTCTCTTAATGCTTAACTAAAATATTTACTCATCGTTTACTCACCAACCCTACAAAAGAGGTAGAAACTTAGGCTGCTCGCACTGCCTGCCTGCCTGCCTGGCTGCTGAACTTCCTGGGCCCAGAGCAGGCCAGGTCATTGCCCAAGCTTGGCTATGGGGAAGCTCCCCTGAGTTCCTGCCAAGCTGGCCTGGAGTCCCAGTTCAACACCTTGGTACACAGAGATGTCTGCAACACCTTGGAGGCAATGAGGTGGCCCCAGGCTCATGCCATGTTCTCCTGCTGGCCATGGCATGGTGATGGCCTCCACAGGACCCCTGCCACTAGCCTTCAGTCACCTTCTTTGCTGTGAAAGCTGACAAAGCTGAAATGGTTACTCCTTCTGAGCCAAGTGCATTGCCCATTTACATTTTTAATTGTTGAATAGTATTCTTTTATATAGATATACTTTTCTTTTTCCCTTTTGCCAATTGATGGGTATTTGGGTTCTTTCCATTTTGGGTTACTACAGATAGTGCTGCTTTGAGCTTTCACATGAGTCTTTGTGTGGACATAGGTTCCCATTTATTATGGGTACCTACCTGGGAGTGAAACTGCCGAGTCGTATGGTAATTCTACATATGGCACTCTGAGAAACTATGAAATTGTTTATCAAAGTGGCTGCATTAGTTTGCACTTCTGTAGGCAATGTCTGGGGTGGGGGGGGGTCCCTATTCTCCCCCTCCTTCTCATCACTTGTTATTGTCTATAGTTTGATTACAACCACTCTATTAAGTATGAAGCTGTATTGCATTATGATGCTGACATGGATGTCCATAATGACTAATGATATTATACATATCGGAATAGTATGTTTTCTTTGGAGAAATGCTATGGAAATCCACTTTACATTTTAAATAGTTCATCTTTTGCTAATGAGTACTATGAAATGTTTTTGTCTGAATAGAAGTTCATGATCAGATTGATCATTTGCAAATATGTTATTGCTTTAGTGACTTGTCCTTTCATTTTGAAAGATAAATATGCAAACAGATAACAGCCATTCTACACGCAAAAAGAGAACTCTGAACAAAACCTACAACAATCAATTCCAACAGTCTAGTCGTGATTAGTAACTGACAGCAAGCCTAATTTTTGCCTTTACTTCCAACTGAGGATTGAACTGAAAAGGCCAAACATGCACCCTCACCAGGAAAATAGGATACTCAGCTCTGCTGAGCCCTTTTGCAGCTTCCCCATGTCAAGAGCCTCCAATCAGGACACATCTGGAGCCTTGCCTCTTTTTCCACTCTGGAGTTTTCCCACTTCTCTGCTTGCCTTGGAGTCTCCAACAAACACAAGTGATGGTGGCTAATTCCTTGCTACGGCAAAACTGGAATGCACAGTTTTTCTTGTTTTCATTTGTGTGGTCTCCAATTATTCCCATGGCTATTATGGAGGTCCCACTGAGGTATCTCCTGCACTGTCCTTTGCCTTGGACCCTATAGTTTGACCAGCACCCACCAAGGCATCTTGCATCTTCTGTTCATGGTTGCCAGATCAGCATTGATGTGATAACTGAGCACTGGTTCTGAACTGTCTCTCTGTGCACTGAGTTCCTTAGGTAGGAATTCTACATTTGTAAAAGAAATACCTGGTTTTTTTAAACTGGTTCCTACTTTTTTTACATTCTTGGTGTAATCTAGTCTTCCCATTCATTCATTTTGCTGTCTCTATGCTACTGTTTTGTTTTGTCCCATCCAAAAGTGTTGTCATAAGGAGAAGAATGACAGGGCAGAACACAGTCATAGGCCAGAGAAGTTTAGAAAAATCCAGAGGAGACCAGCAAGTATGTATAGAAGATTACAGAATCCTTCTGTGTGCATGTGGCTCAAGCTTACCCGATTCTGTAGACCAGATGTTTTTGTTCCTCCCAATTTGTATGTTGGAATCAAATCCCCTAAGTGATGTATCTGGAGGTGGAGCCTTAAGAGACGATTAGATAGAGACCTCATGAATGGATTGGTGCCCCAATAAAAGGGACTCCAAGATGGCTCCCTCATAGCTTCTGTAATGTGAGGACACAGTAAAAAGATGGCTGTTTCTGGCCAGGCGTGGTGGCTTACACCTGTAATCCCAGCACTTTGGGAGGCCGAGGCAGGTGGATCATGAGGTCAGGAGATAGAGACCATTCTGGCTAACAAGATGAAACCTTGTCTCTACTAAAAATACAAAAAAATTAGCCAGGTGTGGTTGCATGCACCTGTATTCCCAGCTACTCAGGAGGCTGAGGCAGGAGAATTGCTTGAACCCAGGAGGAAGAGGTTGCAGTGAGCCAAGATCGCACCACTGCACTCCAGCCTGAGTGACAGAGTAAGACTCTGGCTCAAAAAAAAAAAGGCTATTTCTGAACCAGGAAGCCAGCCCTCACCAGGCCACTTGACCTTGGACTTCACTATCTCTACAACTGTGAGAAACACATTTCTGTTGCATACAAGCTACCAGGTCTATAGCATTCTGTTCTGGCAACCCAAATGAGCTACCTGACACATCAACTGATACCCATAATTTTTGGAACCTCTGATGCTAAAACCTTGATGGCAAATGGTGATTGATCTGACTTAGAAATGAATCTACATGATCCCTCTTTCCACAATAAACCTGAGAGCCAAAAAAAAAAAAAAATGGCCACGAGCAGGTCAAAGTTTCCTAAAAGTGTCTTTCATTAGAGCCTAGGCAGGCTCTGTGCAGTTCAGCTGGCCTGGTTGGAGCCTGTTGCAGCATCACGTACATACTGCTTTTGTGCAGCTGGAGCCTCTGGAGCCCATTGAGATAGAGTCAGACAGCGAGGCGGCTTGCAGGCTGGAAGAATTTCCAGGGGTGGTGTTTGGGAGCTACAATTCCATTAAATTCTGTGCGGTCATTTCTGTGTTTGGAAAGGCCAGTGGAAAGTGACTGATGTTGCCTGATGTTGGTGACTCATTCTCCTTTTCCAGCTCCTGCTTAATGCCTAGAGACACAAGCAATTCCAACGCTGGCTCCTGAGCCCAGCACCTCTGCTACAGCTGGTGCCTATTCGGGAGCCAGAGTCACCTGCAGGCCCTGGGCCTCCTACACATCGATCCAGCACCACGACCAGCTCCAGAGCCAAAGCCCTCCTGCCCCGGTCCTGGGACTGGGAAGAACCAGCCCAGTGAGGCGCTGCCTGGCATGGTGGTGTCTGTTGCCTCCACTCGCCTCAGCCCTGGAGATGGAAGATGCTCCCCCAGAGAGGGGGCGGCCAATGGGGCTCTGGCCAGCAGGCCTCCGCTGCTCTCCGTCCTGGGTGCAGAGAGAGCCGCTGAGGCGAGGTGAAGGGCTAGCAGGCCAGCTCCTGGGCCTCTGCCTGCTTCTAGCAAGCCTACACCCGGGCTGTGGGCATCAACTCCACCTGCTCACCCCTTCCACGTCCCCACCCGGCCTGTTGCCACTGCTGATGGGTGCGGACAGGAAGGGATTCCAGCAGCTCCTCCTCCTATTCCCCGAGGCCGTCTCTCCCTCCAGCGACTGGGGCCTGCTCTCAGCTGAGTATTTGAGGTCGGGGCCTCTGATATGCTGCCCAAGACGGGCTCTTCCTGGTTAGTGGGAAGCCAGGGGTGCATCTTCCAAAGGGCACAGGCCCAGGCAGGACTTAACAGCTGCACGTTGGAGTCACTATTGCCCCCATCCTGCCCAAGCACTTATTTGTATTCTTACTCCAAATTTCTATCATAACTTTTAAATAAAGAATTTGGCTTTTTAATTAAAACTCTCATGCCTTCTTTAACACCCTAATGTCAGATGGAATTGTTGAGGCTATCATGAAAATCTCTGACAGTTTCCTCTTGCTGTTGTGGATGGTTCCATAACTGAATTGTGATCTGATCAATTGTTACTGTAAACCTTTCAGATTTAGGACAGATCCCTCTCCTAGCACCTAGAGACCCCTGTTCTGTCTGTGTCAAGGACAGAGACTAGCTAGAAGAAGTCTCAAACCTCTTTTACAAATGCAAAAACAGATTTGCTTTCTATGTGCTTTGGCAAACAGAGAGACAGGGGTCATTGAGACAATGCAAATAGCTTCTTCTGAAACGGGGGGAGGGGGAAGAAAAATAATAAATATAAACCACCACAGTAGGTCTAGCAACCTTTCCACAGAGCCAGGCACTCAGGAGCCACCTGTCAGACCTTAGGTCATTTCATTCCTACAAGAATCCCACTGAGATTCATCTTACTACCCCACTTTTCAGAGGTACAAATTGAGGCCAGAAAGCTGCAGCAGCATCCCCAGACACCAACTAGCAGGCAGCAGTGTGTGCCTTGAAAGAAACAGACGCTCGCCTGCTGAACAGCTGTTCCAGGAACTGTGGGACGGTGGTAAAGTCCCACTAGGAGCTCAGGAAGCTGCTGAAGCAGGGGACAGTTTGACCCTGGAAGGCTGCAACCAGGGACTCTGCCAGCCTGTCCCTTGTGCTTGGCTGGGGGGTCCACACCTTGCAGATCTCCCCTAGGTTCAGGGTATGCTCATTTTCATACTAGAGAGGACCAGGAAGGACAGACAGTCAGTGACAGCATCATGAGCCACCAGGGAATTGGGATCTGGAGATCAGACTAGGAAGCCACAACCCTTCAGGTACTTGTACATGTGGAGGACATAGGTGTCCCTGATGAAAAAGATTTTAGACTTTCAATGTAAAATTTGATGGGGGGGACAGATATTAATTAAATCATTAGTACCTTCAAGGCATCATCACAGTATTTTGGCAACTGTGGAGCAACAGTACCCACCTGTCCTGATAGCCTGTACGAAGAGCACTATCCAGCTGAATCCTCAAAAAGTATACTCATCGTATAGATGAGAAAACACAGGCTTTTGGATGTCAAATGGCTGCTCAACAGCACGAGTCAGAATAGAGAATTGTTCACAAGGAAGGCTGCGTGAAATTCCCTCTAAGCTACCTGAGGCTCAGCCTGCTCCTGCCATGGAGAAGGGCCTGGGGAAGGCTCATTTCCTCTCTTTTCCAGAGACAGTGCACAGGGCAGGAAACTTTAGAAGAACCCTTTGGACTTAAAGCAGTATAATTTGTTTTTCTTTCTTTAACATTAAAGGGAGTCTTGAGAAACAACTAAAATAATCTCTCACCTGGCAAAAGGGAAAATGTCAGGAGACTCCAGGGTGGGAGAAAGCTCATCAGAGAACCTCGGGGATCTGAGCAGTTGGCTCAAGGAAAAGAAACCCCAAGCAGATATTAAGCAACTGAAAGGCAACAAACATATCCATTGGGAAACTTGGGAATGAAAGGAACAATGTGATTGTATTTGCCACACAGATACCAGGTTGCAAAATATTAAAAGAATGCTAACATCCAGGGGAGGCTGGACGTAGGAATCCAGCTACTGTCAGGGACTGCTGGTGACAATGTACCTGCTATAGCCCTTTTGGAATGTTATCTGACTGTAGCTATACCAATTTTACATATGTGTATTCCAGAAGGAGTTAGTATATGTTATGGGATGAATTGTGCTCCCTCCCACAAATTCATATGTTCATGTTCTAACACTCAGTCCCTCAGAATCTGACTGTATTTGGACATAACTTTCCATGGGTAATTAACAAGGCCAGGTGCAGTGGCTCAAGCCCGTAATCCCAGCACTTTGGGAGGCCAAGGCAGACAGATCACCTGAGGTCAGGAGTTTGAGACCAGCCTGGCCTACATGATGAAACCCCATCTCTACTAAAAACAAAAATAAGCTGGGTGTGGTGGCATGCACCCATAATCCCAGCTACTCGGAAGGCTGAGGCAGGAAAATCACTTGAAACCAGAAGGCAGAGGTTGCAGTGAGCCAAGATTGTGCCACTGCACTCCAGCCTGGACAATGAGTGAGACTCCATCTCAAAAAAAAAAAAAAAAAAAAGAGAGATAATTAACATGAAGTGGGTTCATTGGAGTGGACCCCAATTCACTATGATTTAAGTCCTTATAAAGGGAGGCAGTAAGGACACAGGGAAGCACAAGAGAACACCTCATGAACACAGAAATAGAAGACAGCTGTTCACAAGCCAGGGAGAGAGGCTTCAGAGAAACCACCCCAGCCAAGAGCTTGATGTCAAATTTCTAGCCTCCAGAATTGTGAGAAACTAAATTTCTATTGTTAAAGCCCTTCAGTCTGTGGAATTGTGTTACAGAAGCTCTAGCAAACTGTTACAGCTTTTCCAGACACACATAGGATGTCCCCTGCACCCCAATGGGGCTCCGTGTTCTGTGAGACAACACACTGCAGACAAATGCACAGAGTGACTTCACCCCCTTTTTGTGTACATACCCCACTTTTGTACGGATTATTTCATCACTCAGGTATTAAGGTATTAAGCCAGTACCCAATAGTTATCGTTTCTTTTCCTCTCCCTCCTCCCACCCTCCACCCACTAGTAGGCCCCTGCGTCTATTAATTATTCCCTTCTTGATGTTCATTAGTTCTCATCATTTAGCTCCCACTTTTACAAGTGAGAACATGTGATGTTTGGTTTCTGCTCCTGTGTGAGTTTGCTAAGGATTATAGCTTCAAGCTCCATCCATGTTCCCTCAAAATACATGATCTCATTTTTTTTACGGCTGCATAGTATTCCACAGTGTATATGTACCATATTTTCTTTATCCAGTCTGTCATTGATGGGCATTTACGTTGATTCCACGTCTTTGCTATTGTGAATAGTGCTGCAGTGAACACTTGCATGCATGCGTCTTTATGGTGGAATGATTTCTATTCATCTGGGTATATACCCAGTAATGAGATTGCTGGGTCAAATGGTATAATAATTCTGCTTTTAGCTTCTTGAGGAATCTCCATACTGTTTTCCACAATGGTTGAACTAACTTACACTCCTATCAACAGTGCATAAATGTTCCCTTTTCTCTGCAACCTCGCCATCATTTGTTATGTTCTGACTTTTTAATAGCAGCCATTTTGACTGATGTGAAGGTGTATTTCATTGCGGTTTTGATTTGCGTTTCTCTGATGATCGATGATAGTGAACATTTTCTCATATGTTTGTTAGCTGCTTGCATGTCTTAAGAAGTATCTGCTCGTGTTCTTATGTTCTTTGCCCACTTTTTAATGGGTTTTTTTCTTGTTCTTTATAGATTCTGAATATTAGTGATTTGTCAGATGTATAGTTTGTGAACATTTTCTCCCATTCTTAGGTTGTCTGTTTACTCCATTGATAGTGTCCTTTCCTATGCAAAAATCTCCTTAGTTTAATTATGTCCCAATTGTCGATTTTTGTCTTTTTGCATTTGCTTTTGAGGACTCAGTCATCAATTCTTTGCGTAGGCCAACGTCTAGAAGAGTATTCCCTAGGTTTTCTTTCAGAATTTGTATAGTTTGAGGTCTTACATCTAAGACTTTAATCCATCTTGAGTTTAATTTTGTGTATGAGAGGTAGTGGTCCGATTTCATTATTCTGTATATGGTTAGCCAGTTTCTCAGCACAATTTAATAGAGTGTCCTTTTCCCATGTTTATGTTTGTTGACTCAGAGGAAGATTAATTGGTTGTATATATGTGGCTTTGTTTCAGGGGTCTCTATTTTGTTAGTCTATGTGTCTATTTTTGTACCAGTATCATGATGTTTTGGTAACTGTAGCCTTCTAGTATAGTTTGAAGTTAGATAATATGTTGCCTCCAGCTTTATTCTTTTTGCTTAGGTTTGCTTTGGCTTTTTGACTCTTTTTTGGTTCTATATGAATTTCAGAATTTTTTTCTAATTCTGTAAAAAAACAGTGTTGGTAATTTGGTAGAAATAGCACTGAATCTGTAGATTGCTTTGGGCAATATGGACATTTTAACAATACTGATTCTTCCAACTTATGAGCATGGAATGCTTCATTATCCATTTGTTTGTCTCACCTACAATTTTTCTCATCAGTGTTTTGTGGTTCTCCTTGTGGAGGTGCTTCATCTCCTTGGATAAATATCTTCCTAAGGATTTTATTAGATTGGTTCCAAATCAATTGCTGT
The DNA here is from genome assembly GCA_963573385.1 of Cacajao melanocephalus. Classification (NCBI taxonomy): domain Eukaryota; kingdom Metazoa; phylum Chordata; class Mammalia; order Primates; family Pitheciidae; genus Cacajao; species Cacajao melanocephalus. The sequence continues at coordinate 13,755 of CAUYLG010055132.1, read as the reverse complement.
TTCTGCCATTGAAAGTAGTGGCAAAAACTTAATTACTTTTGCATAAACATAATATTTTTTGTGTGACCCTTATGCATGCTATCGAGCTCCGGATTTGGTTCTCAGCTTGAGCACTGTTGGTGTAGAAATGTAACTGATTTTTGTACATTAGTTTTTATCCTGAAAATTTCCTGAAGTCACTTATCAGGTCTAGGAGTCTTTGGGCAGAATCTTTAAGGTTTTCTAGGTATAAGATCATGTCATCAGCTAACAGAGATAATTTGACTTTTCCTTTTCCAATGTGGATGCCTTTTATTTCTTTCACTTGACTGTTTGCTCTGACTAGGACTTCCAGAAATATGTTGAATAGGAGTGGCGAGAACGGAGAGTTTGCTGTTCTTGGAGTCTTGGCTGGAGATGGGGTGTATTATAATAGTTTGCTAAGACTGCTATAACAAAGTACCACAACCTGGATGGCTTGAACCAAAGAAGTTGTATTGTCTTACAGTTCTGGAGGGTACCAGACTAAGATCAATGTAGAGGCAGGGTTGGTTCCTTCTGAGGGCTATAAGGAGGACTCTGTTTCATGCCTCTACCCTAACTTCTGGTAGTTAGCTCTTTGGCATTATTTGGCCTGTAAAGAAATCACCCAATCTATGTGTTGGTATTTACATGGCATTCTCCCTGTGTGTTTGTCTGTCTCCAAATTTCCCCTTTTTATAAGGACACTAGTCATATTAAATCAGGAGCCTACCTTACTCAAGCTTGACCTCATTTTAAGTTATTACCTATAAAATTGTATCTGCAATGACCCTATTTCCAGAGAAAGTCACAGTCTAAAGGACTCAGGATTAGGACTTCTACCTATACATTTTGGGGAGACACAATTCAATCCATAACTCTTTGGAGTTTTGCTTCCAATATGGCATTGATTTCCCCAAACCCATTTGAGGCGCCTTCTCTCTGGGACTTTGATCCTGAATCCACTAATGTCAAGAAGTAGGCCTGGTTGCTATGGCTGATGCTGCTCTGCTGATGTTCTATAGGTGTGGAGGCAATGGAGTTGAGTCAAAGAGCTCAGTCGGGAGGATGCAGAGGTGGCTGTACCTGCACAGTTGCATTTGAACTGTGCCTGGGGTGTTGGTGACCAAGTTTCCCTTGGTTCCTTCCTGTTCGCCTAGCTTTATTTGCCAATGTGCCCCTAAATTTCTGAGTTATCTGATGACTTTCCTGTAAGTCCTGTTTGGCTCCCATCAGCCAGAGCTGGTTTCCATTGTCTATAACCAATACATTTGTCAAGTACACATGCTTCATTATATTTTACACATTTGGGATTCATCCTATATTTTAAAATACGACAATAATTCAATGGCGTAAGTTCAAGAAATTCTGTAACTGGACCTTTAATTTTGAACAGCCATTTCAATGAGGAGATTCCATTGTACTGGAATGGGTTTTGCTCCTGATTGAGTTTAAGATAAATTAACTTCTGCCTGAACAAATGAATCCTGTGGTATGATTAAGTAAAACACATCACTGAATTCAATTCCAACTGACTTCATTTTCAGATGAAGTTATTGAATGAATGTAACTTGTTTTCATTTCTTTTTCTTCTTAGAATTTAAAACAACTTTCAATTCCTTTTGCTTAAAAAATTTGTCTCCCTGTCAATCACTAATTTAAATTTCAAATCTTATATTAAAATGAGCATGTTCTTGACAAATAGCCAATATTTTATTTTTAAACAATTTTTATTATAAAAGGCAGTTTTGTTTGGAAAGACCAACATGGTTGTAAGCTAACTTGAACAACTAGATTGTATAAGAAAGGATTTGACAGTGGCTCATGCCTGTAATCCTAGCACTTTGGGAGGCCAATGCAGGAGGATTACTTGAGGTCAGGAGTTCAAGACTAGCCTGGCCAACATGGCGAAACCCCATCTCTACTAAAAATACAAAAAGTAGCTGGGCATGGTGGTGGACGTCTATAATCACAACTACGTGGGAGGCTCAGGCAGAATTGCTTAAATTTGGGGGACAGAGGTTGCAGTGAGCTGAGATTGTACCACTTCACTCAAGCCTGGGCGAAAGAGCAAAACTGTGTCTCATAAAAAAAAAAAAAGGACTTGACACTGGAATTAAGCAGAAACATGTTCCTACTGTTTAAAATTTAAGTTTATTCATACACAGATAAAAGGTTAAAGATGATTGTTGGTAAAAATTAAAAGTGGACACATGAAATTCCTATAGTATTTTCAAAATGAGGTCTTATTTTTATTTATCTGCTATTCATTTTTCATAGATAACCCTAAGAAGCATTGAGTCTGACATTTATAATTTCAATGCAATTATTCACACATTGACTAAATTTACGTTAAAACATCTTTTTCTCCCTTACAGAAAATTCACTGTTGAAGAATTATGATACTATTCCTTAGTGAGATGGATGAAGGAAGGGAAAACAAAATCCTAATTGTTTTTTAAATTATACTTTATTTATGAGGTAAGGGATTTATAAAATGAAACAATAAGTATTATATTTTATGTCAATGTTGTGATATAAATCAGTTGTGTTTACAGATTCAAAGCCAAGCCTGAAAAAAACTCAGGAGTTAAGGGGCTGATAACCTTACAAACTGTGAAATGTGTTAACAGCAATAAATTGTGCTCCCTCCATTCAAAGAGCTCTTGATTATACTCCGCACTGTCAGGGCCACTCACATCGGAGCTCATCTTGGAATGATAAACAAGGCAGATCTGCCACGTACACCAGAAAGTGACAAGACACACCTGTCACTACAAGTTTTGAGACAAAACAGTACGCACTTGCAGACAGCTGCGTCACCCATGAGTGAGTCTGCTTGAAGCCTCAGTAAAAGGCAAAAAGAAACACCAAGTTAGGTTAGACTACTGAGGCTGGAGACCCACGTGCTAAAGGAACTTACGTGTCATGCCCAGAGTTTGACCTTTGCTAAAAGGCAGGAGGAACCAATGAACAACTGTGTGAAAAGGTGACTATTGCTTTCATAATTGTTTCAGGTTAGTTATGGAATGTGGAGAATGTTTTGGAGAAAATCAAACACATTTTAGGAAAACATGGTAAGAAGCAATATTGTAATTCCAACAAGAAATGATGAACTAAGTAGCAATAAAAATAGAGAGAAAAGGGAACACTTGAAAAATAGGACAGAGGTAAGTCTAGAGGACTTCATGTTTGGTTTGAATATGGAGAATAGAGGAAAGAGTTTGGGGGTTAGGAAAATATTAATGATGGCGATGGGGTTCAGGATCACACTACCCTAAAACATGGCACCTTATTATTTTAGAAAATAGTAGAAGCAGAAACATCACTTTCACTTTGCTTGCCCCTCGCCTTCTCCCCTGAAGCTGGTCATAAAACCTAGGAAGGTCATTCTCTGACCTTCTCCCCCGAAGCAGGTCATAAGACCCATATTCAAGAGATGCCCTCTCTAGACCCAGAGGAAAGGAACATCCTTATCTCTGAAGGTACAGGGACACAGAAAAGAATCGGAACAAACACGTCTTGCTAAGTTCCCCCCAGTTTGTTACCATTAGATCATACTTTTTTATCCAAACATTCTTCACAGCTATCCACTTCTTCATCAAAACTAGCATTAAAAAGCTCCTGGTTGGCTGGGCGTGGTGGTTCACACCTGTAATTCAAGCACTTTGGGAGGCTGAGGCAGGCTGATCATTTGAAGCCAAGAGTTTGTGACCAGCATGGCCAACATGGAGAAACCCTATCTCTACTAAAAATACAAAAATCAGCAAGGTGTGGTGGCGCACGCCTGTAATCCCATAAACTCAGGTGGCTGAGGTGCAAGAATCGCTTGAACGTGGGAGGCGGAGGTTGCAGTGAGCTGAGATCACACCACTGCATTCCAGCCTGGATGACAGAGTTAGACTCTGTCTCAAAAAAAAAAAAAAGCCACTGGTTTACCTATGTCTTTGAGTCTCCACTTCTTTATGAAGTTTCTCACATCACATAAAATATATATTAAGTGAATTTGTATTCTTTTCTCTTGTTAATCTGCCTTTTGTTAACGGAGGCCTCAGCCATAAATCTGTCAAAGGGTGAAGAAAAGATTTCCCCAATCCCTACAGTGGTGCAATTCATCACATACAAGAGATCATCAATAAGATTATCATCAATGGATGAATGGATGAAGAAAATGTGGTATATATACACACTGGAATACTATGCAGCCTTTAAAAAGAAGAAAAACCGGTCTGGCACGGTGGCTCATGCCTGTAATCCCAGCGCTTTGGGAGGCTGAGGCAGGCAGATCACGAGGTCAGGAGTATGAGATGAGCCTGACCAAAATGGTGAAACCCTGACTCTACTAAAAATACAAAAAATTAGTCAGGCATGGTGGCAATGAGCCTGAAACCCTAGCTACTCAGGAGGCTAAGGCAGGAGAATTGCTTGAATTGGGAAGGCAGAGGTTGCAGTGAGCCAAGATTGTGCCACTGCACTCCAGCCTGGGTGACAAAGTGAGACTCCATCTAAAAAAAAAAAAAAAAAGCCTATTACTTGTGACAACATGAATAGACCTGATGGACATTACGCTAAGTGAAATAAGCCTGGCACAGAAAGACAAATACTGTATAATCTCACATATATGTGGAATCCAAAAATGTTGATCTCATAGAGCGGAAAGGTAGTTACCAGAGGCTGAGGTTGGGAGAAGGATGGAGAAAGGAAAGATGTTGGTCACAAAGTACAAAGTTTCAGTTAGACTGCAGGAATAAATTTTAGTGATCTATTATACTGCATGGTAAACACAGTTAATAATAATGTATTGCATATTTCAAAACTACTAAAAGAATGCATTGTTAATATTACTTCCACAAAAAAAGATAAGTTGGTGAGGTAATGGATATAATTTACTTGATTTAATATTTTTTACAGTGTATACATACATTAAAACATCACATTGTACCTTATACTTAAATATATTTATATTTAATATTTATATTCACAATCATTATTTGTGAATTAGATAAATAAATTTTTTAAACAAAGATTAGCAATAGATTTGTCAGCAGAAGCCTTTCAGATGTGAAGGCAGAGGGATAATATGTTTAAAGTGATGAAAGAAAAAAACTGTCAAATAAGAAACCTATATCTGCAAAACCATACTTCAAAAATGAAGAAGAAATTTAGACATTCCCAGTCAAACAAAAGTTGAGGGTGTTCATTACTACTAGACCTGCCTTGTAAGAAAGGAGTTGATATAAATGGATGATAGACAGCAACTCAATGACAAATGAAGTTATAAAGATCTCTACTAAAGATAAATCTATGGGCAAACATTAAAGCAATTTTGGCTTGTAATTTTGGTTTGTAACTCCACTTTTTATTTTCGACAGGATTTAAAAGCCAACTGCATAAAAATTATTTTAAATCTATGTTATTGGGAACACAATGTGTAAAAAGATGTAATCTGTGACATCAATAACAAAGGGGGGGACAGACCTACATAGCAGCAGTTTTTGCAGGCAACTTAAATTAACTAGGTATCAATTCAAATTAGGCTCCTAAAAATTTAGAATATTATATTGAATTTCCATACTAACTATAAAGGATTCATAGAATATACAAAAGAGGGAATAAAAAAGAAATCAGGCCAGGTACAGTGGCTCATGCCTGTAATCTCAACATTTTGGGAGGCTGAGGCAGGGAGATCACCTGAGATCAGGAGTCCAAGATCAGCCTGGCCAACATGGAGAAACTCCATCTCTATTAAAAATACAAAAAAATTAGCTGGGCATGGTGGCAATCTGTAATCCCAGCTACTCAAGAGGCTGAGACAGGAAATTGCTTGAACCCAGGAGGCGGAGTTTGCAGTGAGTCGAGATCATGCCACTGCACTCCAGCCTGGGCAACAGTACAAGACTCCATCACAAAATTAAAAAAAAAAAAAAGGAATCAGAACATGTTACACAACAATCAACTAAAAACAAAAGAAGGCAGTAATTTAAAAAATAACAGGCAAACAATCTGTAAGACATACAGAAAATAAATAGTAAAATAGCAAAAAACCCTTTCTCATCAGTAACTATTTTACATGTTAATGGATTAAACTCTCCAATTGAAAGGCAGAGATTAACAGAATGGCTAAGTTCTTGATTCAACTATATGCTGTCTACAAGAGACTCACTTAAGGTCTAAAGACAAAAATAGGTTGAAGGAACAGAAAAAAATATTCGTGTAAAATTTTCATGTAACCAAAGGACAGAAAGAGTGGTTATATTAATATCAGAAAAATTAGAACTGGACTCAAAAAATGGTTGCAAGGGTAAAAGAAGAATATTATATATTAATAAAGGAATCAATTAAGAATATATCATTTTAAACATATGCAACAAACTACAGAACCCCCAAATTTGTGAAAGAAATGTTTACAGCATTGAAGTGATAAATAGACAGAGTTGTACAATAATAGTTAGAGACTTCAATAGCCCACTTTAAACAATAGGTAAAATGATAAGACAGCTCAATAAAAATATAGAGGACTTGAACAACACTTAGAAAATACCTTGAAACAAATGAAAACACAACATACCAAAACTTATGGAATGCAACAAAAGCAGTGTTAAAAAGGAAATTTACAGCTATAAATTTATGTACTAAAGTAAAGGAAAGATCTCAAATTAACAATCTAATTTGTTAAATCCATAAATCAATTGGACCTAACAGCCATATACAGTACTTTATAACAGCAGATTACATCTTTTTCTCAAGTGCACCTGGAACATTCTCCAGGATGGACCATATATAAAAGCACAAAACAAGTCAATATATTATAAAAGACTGAAGTCATATAAATAAAATTTAAAAGACTGAAATTATAAAACTATAAATCAATAATAGAGGCCAGGTGTAGTGGCTCATGCTTAAAATCCCAGCACTTTGGGAGGCCGAGGCAGGCGGATCACTTGAGGCCAGGAGTTTGAGACCAGCCTGGCCAACATGGTAAAACCCTGTCTCTACTAAAAATACAAAAAAAAAAAAAAAAAATAGCCAGGCATGGTGGTGGGCATCTGTAATCCCAGCTACTTGGGAGGCTGAGCCAGGAGAATCACTTGAACTTGTTAGGCAGAGGTTGCAGTGAGTGGAGTCATGCCATTGCACTCCAGCCTGAGCAATGAGAGCAAAACTCCATCTCAAAAATAAGAAATCAATAACAGAAAGAAAATTGAAAAGTTCACAAATATGTGAAAATTAACACACTTTTAAAAAACCAACTGGTCACAAAAGAAATCAAAAGGGAAATTAGAAAATACCTTGAAACAAATGAAAACACAATATACCAAAATTTATGAAATGCAATGAAAGTAGTGATAAAAGGGAAATTTATACCTATAAATTCATGCATTAAAAAAGAAAACAGATCTCAAATTAGCAACCTGATTTTCACCATAAGGATCTAGAATAGAAAGAACAAACTTTACTCAAAACTAGCAAAAGGAAGGAAAAATAAAGAATAAAGTGAGATAAATAAAAGAGGTTAAAAAACAATAGAGAAAATCAATGAAACCACCAAGTGGTTCTTTGAAAAGATCAACAAAATTAACAAATGTTAACTAGATTGACTGCTAAAAAAGATGACTCAGATTACTAAAATCAGAAATAAAAGTGGTATAAAGTTTACTACCAATCTTACAGAAACAAGGATTTAAGAGAATACTAGGAACAATTGTATGCCAACAAATTAGTTAACTTATATAAATGGACAAGGTCCTAGAAGTACATAATCTACCAAAACTAAATAATGAAGAATAGAAAGTGTGAAGAAATTGAGTCAGTACCAAAAACCTCTCAACAAACAAAAGTCTTGGACCAGATGGCTTCACCTGTGAAATCTATCTAATATTTAAAGAAGAATTAAAATCAATTCTTCTCAAACTTCTTAAAAAATTGAAGACAAAGATCAGTTTGTAACTCATTCTCTGAAGCCAGCATACTAAAGCCAGGGAAAGACGATACCAGAAAAGAAAGCTACAGATCAATATCTTAATGAATACTGATATAAAAATCCTCAACAAAATACTAGCAAACAGAATACAGAAGCATATTAAAAGAATTATACACCATCTATTCCAGGAATGCACAAATGTTCAATATATGGAAAATAATCAATGTAATATGCCACATTAACAGAGTAAGGGGGAAAAAAAGCCAGCCATCTCAATTGATACAGAAAAACATTTGACAACATTCAACACCCTTTTGTGATTAAGACACCCAATAAACTGGAAATAAAAGGAAACTTCCCCAACATGATAAAGGTCATATGTTAAAAACTCACGGCTCACATCATACTCAGTGGTGAAAGCTTTTCTGCTAGACGCGGAAAAGACAAGGACGCATGCTTTGCCATTTATATTCCACATAATATTGGAAGTTTTAGGCAGAGCAATTGGGAAAAAAGGAAATAAAAAACATCAAAATTAGAAAGAAAGAAAAAGAATTATCTTTGTAGCTGCCATGATTTTATATGTTGAAAACTCTAAAGACTACAAAATATTCATTAGAGCTAATAAATTTAACAAAGTTGCAAGATACAAAGTCAACATGCCAAAAATCAGTTGCATTTCTGTATACAACAATAAGCAATATCAAAAGGAAATTAGAAAACAATTCCATTTACAATAACACCAGAATAAATAAAATACATAGGAATACATTTAACCAAGAAATCAAAAAACTTGTACAATGAAAATTACAAAACACTACTGAAAACAATTAAACAGGTTACTGAATTGACAGATATTTCATGTTCATGAGTTGAAAAACTTCATATTGTTAACATGATAATACTACCCAAAGCAATCTACAGATTCAATGCCAATTTCTGTCAAAAAGCCAATGGTATTTGGCAGAGATAGAAAACTCATCCTAAAATTCACGTAGAATCTCAAGAGACCTCTAAAAGCTAAAACAATCTTGAAAAGTAGGAACAAATCGGAGGACTATCAATTCCTGATTTCAAAACTTATTGCAGAGCTATATGGATCAAAAGAATGTTGTTCTGGCATAAGCACAGGCATAGAGACTGATGAAAAACAGCCCAGAAATAAACCTTCACATATATAGGCAATTGATTTTCAACAAGGGTGCAAAGCCCATTCAATTGGAAAAGGTTCACCTTTGGAATTAATGGTGCTGCATAAAATGAATATCCAAATGCAAAAGAATGAAGTTGGACCCTTACCTTACAACACATACAAAAATTAACCTAAAATAGATCAAAATCCTAAATGTGAGACCTAAAACTGTGAAACTTTGAGAAGAGTAACATTCAGAACACACAAAGTACTCATGAAACTGAACAACCACAACCAAAACCAAGTAACTCAATTCAAAAATGGATAAAAGACTTAAATAGGTATTTCTCCAAAGAGGATATACAAATGATCAATATGCACATGAAATGATGTTCAACATCACTAGCTATTAGGGAAATGATAACCAAAACCACAATGAAGTACGATTTCAGACCCAAAAGGTTGACTATTATCCTAAAAAATGAAAAATGACAAGTGCTTGCAAGGATGTGGTGAAGTTGGAACACTTGTATATTGCTTTGGGGATAGAAAGTGGTGCAGCTGCTGTGGAAAACTGTTTGGCAGTTCCTTAAAAGTTACACATAGAATTAAGTTAAACTGTATTATCCAGCAATTCCACTTCTAGGTATACACCCAGAAGAACCGAAAGCAGTGGCTCAAACAGATACTTGTACAACAATGTCCAGAGCAATGTTACTTGCAATACCAAAAAGGTGGAAATCCAAATGTCCATCAACAGGTGAGTGGATAGCAAAATGTGGTTCATACATACAATGGAAAATTATTCAGTCTTTAAAATGAATGAAATTCAGATACATGCTACATTATAAATGAACTTTGAAAACAGCATGTTAAGTGAAGAAAGCCAGACACAGTAGGACCCATATGGCATGATTCCCATTATGTGGAGTACCTAGAATAAGAAAACTCATAGAGACATAAAGTAGAATGGTGGTCACCAGGAGCTGGGAGGAAGGGGTCATGGGTAGTTTTTCTTAATGGGTACAGAGTTTGTTTCAAATGATGAACAAGTTCTTGAAATGAATATTGGTGATGGCTTCACAACATTGTAGATGTACTTAATGCTACTGAATGATATGCTTAAACATTGTTAAAGTGGTAAATGTTCTGTATATTTTGCCACAATAAAAAGAGAAAATATTTTTTAAAGGGATGTTCATTATTTGCACCAAAATGCTGATTGACATTTTAGTCAACCAGTTGATTTTCTTCTTTCTTTTTTATTCTTTTTTCATTTCTTCTTCTTCCTCTTCTTTCTCTTCCTTCTAGCCTCTTCCCCCACCCCCATCCCTTTTCACTCCTCCCTTCTCTTTCTTTCCTCCTTCCTCCTCCTCCTCCTCCTCCTCTTTGTAGAGACAGGAGTCTTCCTCTGTGGCCTAGGCTGGTCCTGAATTCTTGGCTTCAAGCAATCCTCCTGCCTCAGCCTCCCAAAGTGGTAGGATTACAGGTGTGATTCACCACACCCAGCCTTGATTTTCTTAATTCAATCAAAAAACCATCATTCATTTTATTTAAAAAAAAAAAATCTATCATTAGCCTGAATAGTCAGTGACATAGTTCAGATACTTGTTCCCTCCAAACCTCATGTTGAAATTTGATCTCCAAATTTGGAGGTGGGATCTGATGGAAGCTGTTGCATGATGGATGCAGACCACTCGTGAAAGGCTTAATACTGTCGTGACCATACTTACTGATTTCTTGTTCTATTAGTTGACAATCAGCAAGAACTGATGGTTAAGGAGACCAGTGCCCGCCTACGCTCTTGCTCCCTCTCTTGCCGTGTCATATCCTGGCTTCCCTTTGCATTCCACCATGAGTGGAAGCAGTTTGAAGCCCTGACAAGCAGCAGATGTAGGTGCCATGCCTCTCATACAGCCTACAGAACTATGAGCCAAATAAACCTCTTTTCTTTATACAGTATGCAGCCCCAGGTATTCCTTTACATAAAGCAACACAAAAAAGACTAAGCAAGTCAGTTTATTCAAAATATTTGATCCACTATTTCTGTGTACACAAAGTCTGCAAGTGGCAGCAAAATGCCACCAAGATCCAGGGACTAAAACCTTAAAAAAGATGACTATCAATGACCTATACCACTGCAGGTATAAATCTCAAATAGGGCATAGCCTACATTTTTGCAGTTTCTGCAGAACCACTGACAAATCACAGCTCAAGTGTAAGGAGCTCCAAATGCCAACTCTTCATGTGATATGATTTGGAGAGACTCCTTTAAAGGTGTTTTCTCCTGCCTGCCTCATGGTCAACGTTTTGTTCCTTCAGAGGTGTTCTGAGGCCATGTGCCTTTTGAGCTCCATTAAGGTCTCATGCCTCCTGAGTGTATGTAATTGTTTTATTAAGGTATGAATATCAACTATCACATGGCACCAAGCAGGTACCTAAGGACTCAGGCAAGTCCGATATGTTTCCCAGAGGTAGAAGCATGGAGAAACCAAGAAGTCCCACAGGAGGGCCCTACCGGGAAAGGCATCAGCTAGAAGGACATGAGAAAGTAACTATGACAAACTTTGCCTTGGATTAAACAGAAAAAGTCAAAATTCAAGTGCTGGTTCTACCCCTTATTGGCTTTATGAAAATAAGTAACATCTTCAACTTTGAGATGAAAATAACCTTAGCGATCTCAGTTCAACGTCGGATTCATTGTAGATGTACCCTCTTCAGCATTCCTGATGGGAATGAATTCATTCTCAAACACTAGGAATCTACTGGTGCCACACAGTCTTCCAGGGGCTGAGAGTTCAATGGTTAACAAAACAAAGTGCCTGCTCTCATAGAGCATACAGTCTAGCAGGGGAGAACATAAAAACAAGCCAATAAGTACTTAACATATCAGAGAGTGGTAAGTACAGAGAGGAAAAATTGATAAACCATGGAGAATGACGGTGCTGAGAGAGACAGGAAGTAGCAGCGAGCCACACAAATGAGCTGAGACAGTTATGAAGACAGTTATTAAGATAGTTGCTTGCAGGCTGGGCACTGTGGCTCATGCCTGTAATCCCAGCACTTTGGGAGGTTGAGGCGGGTGGATCACAAAGTCAGCAGATTGAGACCATCCTGGCCCTCATGGTAAAACCCTGTCTCTACCAAAAATACAAAAATTTACTGGGCCTGGTGATGTGCGCCTGTAGTCCCAACTACTGGGAGGCTGAGGCAGGAGAACTGTTTGAACCCAGGAGGCAGAGGTTGCAGTGAGCCGAGATGGTGCCACTGCACTCCAGCCTGGGCGACATAGCGAGACTTCATCTAAAAAAAAAACACGACAGTGACTTGCTAGCTGAAGCTAGTACAGTCTTAAATTGTTCACATGGATTAACTTTTTTTTCTTTTCAGAAACAGAGTCTCACTCTGTCGCCCAGACTGGAGTGCAGTGGCACAATCTCAGCTCACTGCTACCTCTGCCTTCCGGGTTCAAGCAATTCTCCTGCCTCAGCCTCCCAAGTAGCTGAGATTACAGGCACACACCACCATGCTTAGCTAATTTTTGTATTTTTAGTAGAGACGGGGTTTTACCAGGTTGGCCAGGCTGCTCTTAAATTTCTGACCTCCGAGTGATCCACTCCCCTAGGCCTCCCAAAGTGGTGAGATTACAGTCGTGAGCCACCGCGTCCGGCCAACTTCTTTAACTGTTTACTCACCATCCAACTCTCTGAAGGTGGATCATTTCAGGTAGAGGGAATCTGAGTTAAGCCAAAGACCCTTCAGTGAGGTAACAGCTTGACGTGTCTGAAGAACATCCATGGAGCAAAAGAGAGGGAAGATTTACAGAGCTATGGTCAGAGAGGCGGCAGAGCCAGATCCCACAGGGTCCTGAGGGCCATTGTTAGACTCTCAAGTCCTTGGAGTGAAAATGATGCATATGAAGGTTTGCAAGCAGAAAAGGTGCAAGAATTTCCCAAGGTTTTGGAAAGACCCCTCTGGTTGTTGGAGGGAGAACGATACTTGAGGCAAGTGTATTAGTTTTCTATTGCTGCTATATAACAAATAACGAAAGAAGTAGTGGCTTAAAACAATACAGATTCCTTACCTTACAGGTCTAAAAGTTAAAATTATGGCATGGATCTGACTGCACTGAAGTTAGGGTATAGGCAGGGGCACATTCCTTTCTGAGTGCTCTACAGGGAAATCCATTTCCTTTCCTTGCTCCCAAAAGCCACCTGCCTGCCTGGCTGCTGTGCCACTCCTCTATCTGCAGATACAACAATGGTGGGCAGAGTCCTGACCTCTCATCATTCTAACCCTCTCTTCTGCCTCCCTCTTCCAATTTCAAGGACCCATGTGATTACACTGGACCCAGCCAAATCATCCAGAATGATCTCCCCATCTCAAGGTCTTTAACTCAATCACATCTGCAAAGTCCCTTTGCCATGTAAGATAACATACTCACAAGTTCCAGGGAGTGTAAGCAATTTCACTAGTGCAAGGAACTATTGCCTTAAACAATTCTCTTAGACATTTATTCTTGAATAATGCACATCCTGCATCTTTTTTTTTTTTACCATTTTTTTTTGAAAGAAAGAAAAAGAGAGGAAAGAAAGTGAGAGTGAAAGAAAGAAAGAAAAAGAATGTATGAGAGAAAGAAAGAGGAAGAAAAAGAGGGAGAGAGAACAAGATTCTTGTTCTACTGCCCAGGCTAGAATGCAGT